>ML685768.1:15358-117530 GCA_007922175.1 Pelusios castaneus
TATATATATATATATATATATATATATATATATATATATATATATATATATATATAAACCCTTTACCGATAATAAATTCAGTGTCCCTGCCCCAAGGAAATTACAATCTAAGTTAAATACGATAGACACAGGAAAGATTGCATCAGGCTAGGGCAAAAGAGGGATGTATTCATGTCTATTGCTCTGTGTCCCACTGTCAGGCTCTTTGTGTTAAGAGATGGATGTTATGATATCTGCTTGGTGCGTGTTCGTAAGAAGGACACTTTCCTGAACAGCAAGCAGCTCAGGCTCACACTGACATTGCTAACTGCTATAATGTGTTTAAAATACATGGTTCACTTGCTTATGCAAAACTGTCTCAAATGAGAAACTGATAAAAGACCTTGAGAGATGAAGCAGCAATCCCAAGAACTAAGGGATTGATTGATGGTCTTCTGTATTTATTGTCGAAATAAGCCTGAACCTAAAGATGAGATCCAAACATCTGTGAATACTGCGGCTGCAGACTACATTAGGTTTGGAGGGAGGCAGTTTGCTCTCTTTGGATCTGTCTATGTGTTTGGCTAAACTATGCTTGGCATAGGACCAACTGCACAGAATAAGAATGGTTTGCATTTCCCCAGGGCCACTTGTGGTGGCTCCGAAAGAGCTGCTGTGGCAGCTCCAGACCATTGGAGCGCCACGTATTCCAGCCACACCCTGTGTACTGGAGATGGAGGATGAGGTGAGTTGTAGCTCTATCACTTGGGAATTCCTTTGTACCAGGAAAATCCCCAGCTGGCCACTTAGCGCAAGGACCTAATGTTGCAATGGAAACAGTTGTGTCCTAGAAACCAGAGCTGAATGTCCTGGGTTTAGGTTGGTAAACTCAACTATGGCTGAAGTAGGCAAACATATTTCCCCTAATACACTTGCTCACTCTTATCCTGAAATCTATCTAATCAATGCATTTTGTGTGTGTGTGTGTGTGTGTGTGTGTGTGTGTGTTTGTGGAGGAGGGGGCGGAGGGCAGGCATACCAGCAGCAGCTGTCTCTTCCAGAGTGGTTCTAGTGGATCTATTTGGCTTAGGTTAAAAGAAAAACTTGGAAGAGAACATTCTGATCTTCTTAATAAAACATTAATCTGCCTTTATTTCATATTTAGCATGCAAACAGTTCTTTGGAATTAGCAGCAGTGTTTCACAGCTAATACTGAATAACTGCCATATCAGACTGCCATTTATTTTCTTAACAAGAGAGGAATCTTGAAGGTCATTTTTCTAATGTTAAAACTGCTATTGATTCTGATGGATATCAACAGTTTTGTGCTGATAGGCATATCTATCCTCTGCTAATTAATAGTGAATAGTTCTGATAAATTATAGCAATAGAGAAAATTAGCTGATTTAGAGGGATAGGGGAAATAATACACATTTGAAATGTGAGTAGTTAGAGAGAACCATATGGAAAAATTCCTCTACTGGAAGCAATAAACTGAAGACCATACTTACTATCTGAAGGCACTGACAGAATCTTCTAATTATAAACAAATGTGAATTATAAGCAGAGATGAGCTCAAGTTGCAAAACTTGGATTCACACTTCAGATCGAGATTCTTGGGTCACGCCTTAATAAAGACAAAATTATGATCTGGTTCAAGGCTTGGATTTTATGGGGTGGAGAGGAAGAGAAGGCCCTCAGGGTGACACATTCTCTGGCCTTCCCCTTGCTCTCTTCCCCAGCTGCTGTGGGTTCTGCACGCACAGGGGTTTATATCACCCATGGCCTCCCAAATCCTGTCCCAGCCTTGTGTAGTTCAATCGATGGCATACAGCTTTGAGAGTGGCAGTTAGAATTTGCTTCTCAGTAAATTACAGTGTATATTAAGAGGAACTCAATTTAATTTTATATTTTATTTGCCTTCTGGGAAAAGAAAACTTTTAAAAAAAAAATTCTAACAACAAAAGCCCCATTTCCTACATGTGTTCATTTGAGACCAGGGAGCTCCATATGGGAGTAATGATTTGCAGGATCAGACCCAAATATGGCAGATGCTTTCATTTATAGACCAATGGTAATCCTCCCCCCACTTCCCAAACTGCTTTACAACAGTCACTGCAATTTGTGACACAAAATGTTACCCATGGTTCTGGTAAGAATGCAACACAATAAGAACAAAACAAAAAAATACACATAGGATTAAGTTAAAGGTGTAAGGAATGTTCGGTAGTTGCATGTCCTCCTTTCTATGTTCGTCAACCAAAAAACAAAACAAAACAAAAAAAACCATACCCAGTCCTTAAACTGGCAAAACTCTCATTGGGGTTCAACAGTGTTTTACTTACCTTGGCATTCTGCAGTCCTAATCGTGTGTGCGTAACAAACAAGGGCTATGTCTATGCTACAGGCTCTGTTAAGTCGACTTAGAGCGTCCACACTAAACACTCCAGTTGACTACCTGCATCCACACTGGCAGGTGCTAGGTCGATGGAGGAGTGTTGTGGGGGCCTGGGGTCATGTTCCCAGGGGCCCCCGCGCACCTTGCGCAGTCCAATCCCCCGCTGCATCCCTTCCCTTTTCCCCAGCCCCCGATCTCCCACTGTGGCTCTCCCCAGCCCCCGATCCCCTGCCACAGCTTTCCCCAACCCTCGATCCCTGCCGCGGCTTTCCCCAGCCCCTGATCTCCAGCCCTGGCTCCCCAGCCCCATCTCCCCAGCCGCGGTTCTCCCTGCCACAGCTCTCCCCTTCTCCCCAGCTCATCTCCCCGGCCATGGCTCTCTCCTTCTCTCCAGCCTGAGTCCAATTAGGTTGACTTGACTATTCCCCGTCCACATCGCTTAAAAAGTCAACTTAGGCATTAAGTCGACCTAATGAGGGTTAGTTATTAAGTCGACTTAAGGAAGTGCTTAAGTCGACTTAATAAGCACCTGGTGTGGATGTGGCTTTGTGTAGGTCGACTTAAGCGTCGTTAAGTTGACCTAAGTTGCAAGTGTAGACATAGCCAAGGAGTCTGGTGGCACTTTTGAAGACTAACAAATTTATTTATCGCATGAGCTTTCATGGGAGGAAATCCTACTTTGTTAGACGCTTGAAGATGGGGAACTTACAAAATGGGAACAAAATAAGTATAGGGACAAAAAGTCAATGAATAACAAATCAAAGTTCTAAAGAGAAACTGCAGAATTGGAATTTATATGCAAATTTGGCTCTGTGAACCCAGGGCTGAATACGGACTATTGGTTCTTTTCCCATTACAACAGGTAGTTTTGCTTTCCTTGTCCCCCATCCACCTCCCTGCTAATTGCTGCACTCCACTGTCTGAATCCTAACAACTGCTTTGATTTGCTGTTACAGTCTGACCAGATCCTATGACTTACACCTCCCTGCACTTATTTTGCTCCCATTCTGTAAGTTCCCCATCTTCAAGCATCTGACGAAATGGGATTTTCTCCCACGAAAGCTCATGCGATAAATAAATCTGCTAGTCTAAAAGGGTACATCCATAATGGAGCCTTAGGTCGACTTAAGGATGGTTAAGTTGACCTATAGACCACTGTGTCCACACTGGGTGTTTAGTAAGTCAACTTAAGTGCTTCCTTAAGTGGAATTATAACACCACCTCTTAAGGTTGACCTAAGGCTTAAGTCGACCGTATTAAGTTGACTTAAGCCAGTGTGGACGGGGAATAGCCCTTTAATTGACCTAATTGGCCGCAGGCCCCCTCGCAGAGTTCCTGGCCATTCCTCTGTCGACCTAGCACCTGCCAGTGTGGACGCAGGGCTGTGGAGTCTCTAGGTCAACTTAACAAGGTCGACTTTAAGCTCACTTAAAGTCGATCTTGGTTAAGTCAACTTAACAGAGCCTCCAGTGTAGATGTACCCTTATAAAAGTGCCACCAGACTCCTTGTTTGTTTTGCTGGACTAGGCTAATACAGTCACCCCTCTGGCGCATGTGTGTGGGGTGGGGGGAGTTACTCCATCAGTTAGCATGAGTAATTGTACTGGATGCTCTGCTTGTACTGATGCTCAGTTAGATTTCATTAAGTCTCCAGTATGACAGGCCATAGCTTAGTTGGGGATGGCCAAACTGTGGCTTGTTAGCCCCTTGTGGCTCTTTTACAGTTAAAGTATGGCTTGCAGATCCTCCTATGTACCCCCACATTCGCCACCTACCACACTGGGGTAGGGAGTTAGGAGATTCTGCTCTTAAGCAGGGTGATGGGGCTAGAAGATTCTGCCCAGAGGGGACGGTGGTTTGGGGAGGGGGGTCAATAAGTTTGGCCACCCTTGGTCTGGTGATAAAGGCTGCTAAGAATAAAAATTCTTGTCTTTAACACAAAAAACATGCATCTCCTTCCTCTAAATTTTGATCCTCACACATATATGCCAGATTTTCATGGGCCGCACACTGAAACATGTCAGTAGTTCTCCATTGTTGATGTTCTTTATATGCCCAGGAATGGTGATCAGTGGAATACATGCCCAAATTCTCTGTTAGCTGGATTCCCATAAGTACTACTGGATGTGTGTCAATAGAGAAACTGGGGTGGACAGTTACAACATATGGTCTTAAAGCCATTTTATCTTTATTCAATATAAAGTTTGCCAGTTTCTACGATGCCATTGATTGTTTTTCCCTTTCTGTAACATTTTCCCACAACAATTTCTTTATTTCCAAAGGCAAATTTCCTTGTGCGCTTTCCAGGATTATTTTAATGAATAAAAGTGACACTGATCTTAATTCAGCATTTTTACTTGCCAACTTTTTTTTTTAATTTCTTCAGAGATAGGTAATGATCATGCAAACTGCAAAGGAAAGGGTGGAGTGAGACTTCTAAGCAATTATATCTGTCATTAAAGAGCAAGGCACATTTGCTGAATCAAATGTGAAGTAATCAGAACCAAAGACTTAAAGAAAGGGGGAAAATTAAATATGTAACCATTCTTGCCTATGGCATCACTGAAAAGCAAAACTCTGTCATTCTGATGTGTTAAGAATAAATAACCAGCTTTGACAATTTTGATTAAAGCTCTTCCCCTAGAGCAGAAGGTATAGCTCATACACTTGAAACCAGAGATCTCTCCCTTTGCTTCTGATCTCAAATCCCCTGGGTAGCAAAATTCCTTTCACAGGTCTTTCATCTTATTGCAATCTTCTGTGATATCTGGCAACTGTGAAATTTCACTGTGTAAACTTTCATTGCAGGAATATTGTTGTATGATAAGCTACGGAATTGAAGTGGCAATGAAATGCTATCTGTGGGGCCTGAAATTCAAAATAATAAATCCATGTCCTATTATATATGCTGCTAGAGAGGAAATGGCCGTGACCAACTGTCACTGACAAAATAGCCTGCAACAAGTTTAATGCAGCAAAATGCCTCAAATGAGAATGTGCCATGACCAGACAGCCACAATGGCCATTCTTTAATAGCAGATACACAACAAACGGACAAGGACCAAAATGGAAACTTCTTCTTGATGTACTAGGGGGAAGAAATCCTTTGTTTCTAAATTAGAAAACACTGAAACGCATCATTAAATTTTAACACTATAGTCCCATAAAAAGGAAAGAGCTAAAGGAAATCGGACAAGTGATTGATGTACGTTTGGCACATTTCAATTGCCTTAAACTAGCAAGGTGGCTGGTGAGTGCGCCATGTTCTGTCAATGCTATTTGAATTAACTTGCCAACAAAGTCTTTCTATATACCTGCAACAATATCGTGACATGGATAATGTTGCCAAGAGAGGAAGCAATGCTGGTAGGTGTGCTGAGCATGCAGATTGTGTGGTTTTCTTTTTTTATGTTTCAAGATTTCCTCTCTTCTCTTTGGGGTGGGGGTTGTCTCCCTCCAGTTTTGAAAGGAAAATTTATTGATTGTTGGAGTATCTCATTTGAGAGAGCTGCTTTTTCCAGTGAACGCAACTTTAAATCTTAAACTGGAATATTTATGATGTTTTCTTAGATGACTATGTCTGCCCAGAAGTGCATAGTTAATGTGATAACCTTGGTTTTTTGTCTCTTTTTGGTCATTAATTTAAGCAGTAATGCAAGGGCCAGGAAATAAATTTAAGAGCTGAAGCATGGTTTCATTATATGGTAGGTATGAGTATTAAATGCGCTGATCAGAGTTATACAATTTTCTTAGAGAAGCAAACGGTTTCTTGTTTAATTTTCAACAACTTAATTTACTAGGAATGTTGCCATTTAAAACTGATAAGAGGATTCAAAGACTTTTATACAATGTATAATTAACCTATGAAACATGCTGCCAACAGATACCACTGAGATCAATAACTTGATTGAATTCAATATGATTAGGGACCTACATGGATAATAACATCCAGTTATACATTTGGATCAAAATATGTGATACTAAATTCTTCATGGCATAGAATCATAGTCATGTAGGGCTGGAAGGGACCTTGAGAGATCTTCATATCCAGTCCCCTGTCCTGTGGCAGAACCAAGTAAACTTAGACTATCTCTGACAGCTGTTTGTCAAACCTGTTCTTAAAATCCTCCAATGATAGGGATTCCACAGTTTCTTTCAATTTCAGAGTTTAGCTACCATGAGAGAGATTTTTTTTTCTAATCTAAATTCCCCTTGCTGCGGATTCAGCTGATTTATAATTCCCTTGGTTTTCTTTGTTACTCTTTTTAAAAGATAGGTATTACATTTGCTTTTCTCCAGTCCTCCGAGATCTAGCTCACTCTTTATGAGTTCTTGAAGATAATTGCTAATGCTAAAGTTCTGAGATTACTAGTTCCTTAAGTACTCTAGGATGAATTTCACCAGTCCCTGCTGACTTGAATACAGTTAACTTATCTAAATATTATGTAGCTGCTTTTCTTATTTTGGTTTGTGTTCTTTTCCTTTGTTGTCAGTATTAATTGTGTTGAGTGTCTGGTCACCATTAAACTTTTTAGTGAAAACTGAAGCAAAATATGCATTAAAAGTCTCAGCCTTCTTGATGTCATCATTATTAGTTCTCCTTCACTGCTGAGTAGAGGATCTACACTTTCCTTCATCTTCTTGCTCCAAATGTATTTAAAGAACCTCTGCATATTGCCTTTTATTTCCCTCAGTAGGTATAACTCATTCTGTGTCTTAACCTTTCTAGTTTTGTCCCTTGGGCTATCGTCTTGTATCATCCTTCACAATTTGTCCATGTTCCCGTTTTTTTTGTGGGAGTCCTTTTTGATTTTCAGGTCCTTTGACCAGTCTTCTCATCTTTCTTTTGCATTGGCATAGTTTGCAATTGTGCCTTTAATATTGTCTCCCTGAGAAACTGCCAGGTCTCCTGACTCCTTTCATCACTTAGATATGCTTAATTTGCATGTACAACTATGAACAAATGCAGGCAAGCAATTACTATAGGAGCTCACTTTCACAATGGGACTGTTAGCTTCTCTCTCTGAAATTTGACCCTTTATCACTCACTTTAATAACCAAAAGTGCTTTTAGTTATGTATATAATGAGTATTTTAATGTGATTTTTAAAAAATCTGCCATTGTTTCAAAATGCTCTGATGCAGTACTATAGTGATGGGTGTGGAACAAAAATCTGATAGATTTCAATGAATCACTGACAGAGAAGCAAAAGAAAAAATGTTTTTAACCTAAATGTTAAGAAGCAGACAGTGGACCCAATCCTGTAAACAAATCTGCGTAGGCAGGTCTCCATTAAAATGAGCACAGGAGTCCACACACACAGCTACGATCATAGGATCAGGGCCTGTGTCCTTTTAAAAGAAAAGAAATCAAGAGGCATGAACAATAAATATAACAAAATCCCTTTTCTGATTGTCTTGTTTTACCTTTTTTATGTTGATTAGGCTTTTAAAATTTGCATGGTGATCCAGGAGCAACTTTGCCTGGCCTTGGCCTGGCCCGGAGTAAGCTCTCCAATCTCCTACATTTCTTATTTAAAAGGAAAAAAAATGACAGAAAATAACCCTATACAGTGGATTACAAAGCAACTGAGCACTTTCTACTGATGCCAAACCCATGTGATTCAATCTTTTCTACTGACAGTCAGCAGACTAATGCATTCGTTCTCAATAAAGGTCACAAGTTAAAAGGAAACAGGAGGGCTATAAAATACAATGTACAGTATCTGAACCTCTGTGACAGAGACAATATAGAACAGATAGTGGCAAAGTAATGTAAATACTGGAAGCAAGACCGGCTAACAAAGCTTTTTTTTAAAAAAGCAGCTTTTCAACTAGAACCTCAGAAGAACCATGAGAGATTATAAGCGTCAGGCTCTGTTGTATCACAGTGGGTTGAAACCATAATGGCAGACGTTCTTACTTAGAAGGGACATCTTTCATCTGTGTGCCTTCCAGGGACAAATAAAAGCACCACGCTTTTCCATCTCCCCCTCCTCTCATAGAGACTTTGAACAGTGAGACAGCTCAGACGGGAAGCAAAAATATCTTTGTAAAAGTCAAGGTGGGTTGAGGTGGCATAACAGGTGATGATTGGAAGAGGGCTGTCAAACCAATTATTGTACAACTGGATTGGGTTTATGGCTCCGGTCCTGATTATTTAATCTGCTATGACTGGCGTTTCCTTTTTAATTTTAGTTTAGATCATCTAAACTAGTTTATATCATCATCAGGGGTGTCAAACATATGGCCCGTGGGCCAGATACAGCCCGCAAACCTCTTCTGTGCTGCCCGTGACTGTGCTCTGCAAGACCAAGCCAGAGAGTTTAGGCCCTAGTATTTTGTTTTATGGTATGTATGGCCAACTTGAAGTACATTTAAGTCAAATCTGACCCCCCACAGCAAATGAGTTTGACACCCCTGAAGTTATCTGCTTTTATCTAGTAGGAATCTTGCATGGTATCGCAATACATTTATGTGACCCAAATAAAGCTGTTTTTACAGAAGAATGTTGCTATCTTTCTATTGTCTTTCCAAAAATTGTAGTTTTGTCCAGTGCCTTTCAGCTGGGTTAGTCGTAGTTTGTATTTCCTTCCACGATATCTTAACTTTGAAATGTTAGCCTCACTATCTCAAGGCTTAAAATTTCTAGTTTGGCTTTAGCAACAGAGATTCATTTAAAGTGAACATTTCGGAATAACTGTGATGGCCGCTCTTCCTTTTTGCTACACTTGCACACTTTTGTTTGGGAACTGAAGTCTGCTATCAAAGGTCAATATCAGTGAGCTTCAAACTGATCTTTGATTTCATATGTGTATATGTTTTGCGTGCATCTCTTTGCACACGTTATCTGTATATGCATGAAAAGCCAAGTTGCATATACAAATACCCTTTGCATGTAGAAATACAGGGTTTGCACACAGTTTCATGCATAATTTTGGTGGTGTGCGTTTAGAAGCTACAGCTGAAAATACAACCTTAAATGTTTATATCTGGAGAAGCAGATACCACTTCATAGGCTTCCTGGATTATGCCTGATAAAATAGAATTGAGAAGTTCAAGTGAGAGGCATTAAATTCAACACCTTCCACCGCCAATGATTACTGCATCTTGTATACTAGTGAAAAAGGTACCAATGTTACTGCAGGTTCATGGGGCAGCAAATGTTGAGTTTTTAATGCCGCTCACTGTGTAGAAATGAAAGATTTTAGTGTCAGGCTTAGCAAACGATACTTCCTGGGTCAAGTGGGTGGTGTCAATAGGAACTGAAGCGAATGAATGTTTTTTGACCCTATGAATAAAGTCAGGAGCAGAAATCTGAGTGACAATCTCCAACCCCATTCTCTTCGGTAGAAGTTTCCTGTGCAGGATGATGGCACATTGGATGTAGCCTGAAGGCTAGTCGTGGTCTCACAAAATCACTGGAACCGAGGAATCAGAAGGCTTTAATATCAAGTGGCTTTGGGCATGTTAGGACTGTAAGTACTTGCTGATATCAACTGAGTATTTGCCAGAAACGCTGCAGAAAGTTCTGCATTGTCATGAGTATGGGTTGCCAACACTCTATTTTAAAAACAAGGGACTGTTTGCTTAGAACTCGCACGCAACCCCTCCTCCTGATATTATTGTTTTATTACTAATAAGCAGTACTTACCTATATTCACCAAGGGTATTTCCTGCAGCACTCAGCAACTCCCAGTCCTGTTGGATAGCCCTTGTTTTTTCATCTCTGTACCTTTTAATAAAGAACTGTTGGCAACCTACACCAAGAACTCCTGCAGCTGACTCTGAGTGAGTATCCACAGGACTAGAACCCGAGTCTCAAACAGCTGATGTTCCCACACCAGCACAAGTTATCTGAGTTCCACCAGAGTAAAACTGGTGTATGTAGGAGGATGAGGAGGGGATAAGAGAAAAGATTAAGATGGGAATGGCTTAATAGCTTCACATTGAGAACCAGGCATGTCTGGGAATACCTAGATTATATATAGATTTGATTGTGATTATTTTTATTACTATATGTCCCTGATCCTACAAACACTTAGGCATATACTTGAAGGTAAACACATGTTAAGTGTCCAAGTGGCTGCATGATTGGGACCCAAGTATGTATCTGAAGGAGAAATCTTCCTTAGTGATTCATATTTCAGAGCAAAGATGCTTCTATCTATTTGAATAAGAAGACTCTTTACAAAAGATCAGAAGGCAGTATCTAATTGAGGGAGTGGGGGTGGGGCTGAGTTGCATTTACATCAGGAAAAGCAATTCCTTTCTGGCTCTCTCTTTGTGAAATGAGGTTTAGATACAATCCTCACTGACAGATCATTTCGAATCCTTGTCAGAAGATTTGAAAAAGGAGCCATACACATAACTGGGTGGCTTAAAAAAAATTAGCCAAAGAATTATGTTAAACAGCAACTCTCAATTGCAATTTTAAGAGGAACTAGTCAATATATTTGTTTTTCCTTTTGATCTACAGCTGAATAAGCAACTCATGCAAGAAATATATTAGGCTTGCTAATTTTCAATCCATTCTGGGAAAAAAGAAATTTTCCCCATAGAGAAGATGTTGCTAATATTAATAGTAGCAGTAGTAGGTAATAAGTAATGAGTAAAATCTAGAATTCTTAAATGAATTTTTATTTTGTTTATAGTATGACAAACTTTCATTGGAGACAGGACTTACTAAAAACTAAAATCCTTAGGATTTGACAATAATATTGTTATAGCACCTTTCATCCTAAAGGATTCTAAAACACTTAGAAATAAGTATATATTATAATTTGGCACCACTGAATTTCAGCCATCTTCATAGTTGCGGGGGAAGGGAGGAAAAAAACCCATGATCACACAAGAGAGACATTTTGGCCAAGCACAGCAGGAAAATCCTTCCTCCTTTGAAAGGTGCAATGGTACCTTTTAATGTGTATTTAATGATGAGGCAGGTGGTGAGCTACACTATGTACACATCTGATCTATGCAAACACACACAGTCCTCCTATTATTGCTACCTCACCCTCCCTCACACCCATCTGTTTCATCCACCTGCTGTGTTTTACCATTTCTAAGATTTTAAGTTTGCTGGGGCAGTCACACTGTCACTTTACTGCATGTTTATGCCAGGTGCTGCAGAAGGGAGCTAAATGGGGCTGGTGTATGTTAATGTAATGCAAGTAATTAATAAAGTGCCCTCTTTTCTTTTAAATATCTCATCTACAAACTGAATGGGATCTAAATGATCAACCTCAGAATGAAAAGTAATTTACAATGAAAAACTTCTTTTCTCTAATGGTCACCAGCAAAGGTAAAATAGACCTTTTGCTTATGTTGTTTGTTCTTTAATAGCAATGTAGGCTTATTTTTTACACCTTCATTTTCTTGTCTATCCTAGCAGACTTTATGGATGACTAGAAAACCAGTGGGTTTATGACATAAATGAGGTTATAAAACCCACTTCATTGTGAGGCAATAAAATTTTTACTCAAGCGTTTCAAACTCTTTGGGACAGACTCCAAAGGGTAGCCATGTCAGTCTAGTTCAGCAAAATGAACAAGGAGTCCTGTGGCGCTTTTAAAGACTGACAATTTTATTTATTGCATGAGCTTTCATGGGAGAGAAATCCCACTTTGGCAGATTTGACACTGTTGCCTCAGGGTTAAATAGGGATTTTGGGTTCTTTTCTTATTACAACAGGTGATTTTACCTCACCTCCCTCTATATGCTGTTCTCCAGTGTTTGAATCTAAACAACTGCTTTGATTTGCTGTAAGTCTGACCTGATCCTATGGCCTACACCTCCCTGCTTTTATTTTCCTCCCATTCTGTAAGTTCTACATCTTCAAGCATCTGACAAAGTGAGATTTTCTCCCATGAAAGGTCATGCCATAAATAAATTTGTTAGTCTTTAAAAATGTCACAAGACCCCTTGTTTGTTTTGGGACAGACTGGGTGCATCTACACTTACAAGTTTAAGTCGACTTAATTTAATCTGCATCTACACTACATTTTCCTTAATTCGCCTTAAGATGCTCCTTAAGTTGAATTAAGGAAAAGTTAGTTTGAATTAATAACACCTCCCTGCCAGGGTGGCTGGCACAGCCACAGCCTGGCGTGCCCCCCGACAGGGCAGAACACAGCCCTGCCCACCCTGCTCCTATGCCCTGCCAGTGTCCCTGTCCGGCTCAGCCCCCATTGTACCAAGGTACGATGGGGCAAATGCTGAGCCCCCTGGCACTTGGCAAGGGATGCCCCCCCTGCCACCATGGACCTGTCCCAGGTCCACCTAGCCCCTACAAGTCAACTTAGGTGTCCAGTGTGGACGCTCTAAGTCGATTTGGCAGGGTCCCCTTTAAGTCGACTTAATTTTTGAGTGTAGACATGCTAAGTCGACTTAAATTAACAAGTGTACACATAGCCACTGTGTCTCCTGCGTCTGCACTGTTTTTGGAGAATGCAATGGAGTCTTTCATTGATTTAGTTGGGAGCTGGATCAGAGCCCATGTGAGTAAAATCTCAGAAGGCACAGTTAAAGTCTCACCTTCAACTTCAGAGCCTCCAGTGGCCTCCTGCACTACACCGCCATGGTCGTTACACTCTGTCCCACACCGGTTTTGTCCATAACAGCCTTTTTTCTCTGAAAATTCCACCTGTTGCTAACACTGGTCAGCTCCTTGCTAGAGTAAACCAAGAGCGAGGGGTTTCTAGCAATCTACTATTCTGGCGTCTAGACTTGGCCTGGACAGGGAATGATGATGCAGTGGTAAAAATGTCAGCAGCAGTCACTGTTGCCTGGCCTATTACACTTTCGTCACCATCACTGGCGCTGTAATGGTGATGGTGAGACAGTGCGGGAGTGGGGCGGAAGACACAGCCCAAGAGGCTGTTCCCCTCTTGGAGTTATCTGCACAGAAGTGCTTTCAGCTTTGTGTCATTCCAAGCCTCCCTCCTTCCCAGGACCAGCATTGCAGAAAGCAATTGGCTTATGGGAATGACATCAGCAGGGGACTGATTCTTCCGTGGCTAAAAGTGTCATGGCGAGAGGCTGAGAGGCTCCATTAGCGGGCTGAGTCTGGGAAAAAAGGCGGGATTATTGGATCACAAATTGCATACAAGCACGCCTGTCCTCCAAATTACACACAATAGTAGAGTGGTGAGTGATTTCCTCAATCTAACTTGGGGATCAGCATCAGGGTTCTGAGTGCCTCCGCCCCATTTTTCTAGAAATCACAGGTAAGAGACCACCACTCCTATTAAGAATAAGGATGGGAAAACTGCTGTGCTCTGTCCCCCTCTCCTCTATGCTGCCCCCATTACCCAAAGATAATTTTTAGTCCTCTGTTTTTTGCTAACTAAGCTGCCTGTGGTTCACCTGAAATTGTAAAAGAAGGCTCCAGCCCAAGCATTCTGCAAACTCCTCCAGGTTGCACAGCCCAACTATGGGGAAAGCAGAAGACCAAGTCTTTCAGGTTTCCCAAGTAAGTCTCCATACCCCAGAGAGATGTAGTTATAACAACCTAATCCCTAGGATAGACAATGCTTCCACCTCTTGGGGAGGTGGATTATCTGTGCCAACAGGAGAACTTCTCCTGTCAGAATAGGTAGTGCTTACACTGAAGTGTTGCGGCAGTACAGTGGTGCTGGTGTAGTGCTTTAAGACATGTAGACATGCTGAGTCCTAAACAGACTTAAAAAAGAGGGTGTTGCTGTGAGAGTATTTGTTACCTTCACTTTATTCCTCTTCTGTGTACCCCTATTGTATTCTCATGCCCCTAATGTCACCTGTTCCGAGCAGAGACCATAACCATTTTACTTTTGACCAACATCCAGGTTCTCACTGATCTGACTGGCTATTGACAATAAGTCAGTGGTAAGGGTCTCCTGGAAAGGAAAAAGAATGCTCTAATTTTGTTGTTTATTTTGATCTATGGTTAAATGCAAAGCATCTTATTTTTTTTCTGTAAGACTAACTTGATCTGAAGGGATAGTTTAAAAAGGCACACAGACTAGCCAACATTTTTTCTCCATAATCTTAGAAACTTTTTACCACTTTATCATAACATCATGAACACACTAACTGCAGTCCTTGTGGATTAATTTGTTACTGCGATGATGGGAAGCATATGTGCTTAAATGTCATGTTCCAGCAAACAGTAAATGTGTTTTGGAACTAAGCTTTACTTTTTGTACCTTTTTCTTGACTGTGTGCTATCAGAGAGCTCTTTTTCTTATCTCCATGAATTCAATCGGAGAAGTAAATACCATTCTTCTTTGAAGGATATGAGAATAAACTATGCATCTCTAAAACCAATACAAGAGACTTACTTATGTGTAGACTGTTGTGTGCTTCTAATTTTTTTATTTTGATTTTTTTAATTACATTTTGGCATTTTCAAATGAGACAGGTATGTGAAACATAATGAGATGAAAATGTCTGGGGTTTAGAAAGAGATCATGGTGCATGAGGGTACTTTCTCTGTAGTGAGAGCATTTGGATTAAACAAGGAATCATATTAAACAGTCTGGGCTATTCGGTTACTATTCTGTGAAAAAAAACATGGCTGTGGTGCATAAGGAAGTGATATGAGAAAAAAAACCTACAAATCAGAAAAGCTATTCTGATGCCATTAAGGTTCAAAATGATAATTGAAAGTGACCAGAAAATAAACCCTTATCAGTTCTGTGAGCTACTTGCTTTTTGTGCACAAGTGGTGCACCAAATATAATGCATAGAAATATGCTAGACATTGCTAAATGAAATACAGGAAGGCAACTAAAACAGCAATGCAAAGGACATGTTCTTTCCTTATAAGCTATGATGCTGGGGATGGGGGAGGGAAGAGTATAAGGCAGGAGTCTGGAAGTGTTCCTTTATAGGATCTCAGTCTAGATTGTATGCATATGCCTGGAGGGTATAAAATCAAAATCACATGGAATGACACGCCACAATCATAAGAAATCTTGACATCAGTCCTCTGGGATATCATTAAATTGACTCAGGAAAAGATCAAAATAGTCTATATAGTCATTTCAAGAATCTACTGCTGTCTACCCAACCTCCTGTCAAAAGTCACCACCCAAATTAAGGGGAAGCTGTCAAAAATGACCTCCTGATTCTTGACAACTACTCCATGAAAGTTCTTGTCTTCAGGAAACCTGAACGTTTAGTTACATTATTTCAGTTTCTGATAAATGATTACTGTGCTATACACAAATTAAGGAGTGACAACCTCCTGGCCCACATGCAATTCCACTGACTTCAATACAGTTAGAGAGATGGATCAGAGGGAAGAGTTGAACTCTCTGGAATTGGTCTGGTGAAGGAAAGGTGGAAATTATCATAGAAGATTAGGGTTGGAAAGGACCTTAGAAGATCATCTAGTCCAACCCCTTGGTCAAAGCAGGACCAATCTCAACTAAATCATCCCAGTCAGGGCTTTGTAAAGCCACACCTCAACAACCTTATGCCCATAGCATATGTCTTATTTGAGCTATTGGAGAGTGTAGCACTGGTAGAAGATACAAGGGAATCCTTTTTTCAGCACTTGTGCTGATGCTATATTGTCTGACCTCTACTAGCAGTGTCGGGAGGTAAATTATTGAATGATTCTATTGGTTGAGTCCTAGGCAAATAAAAACATGTGGATCCACCTCTGTGAGAATAAACTTCTATTCAGTTATAATCCACCCTCTCTTTTTTAGATGTATTAGCATCACCACCCTACCCCCATCAGCTGTTTTCAGTCAGCCGCTCCCATCAGCAATTCAGGCCCCCCCCCCACTCCCTTGCCGCTGGTGAGCTCTTCTAGCAGCACCAGGTGCTGGCAGCTGCTTCAGCTCTGCCCCAAAAGTCCCAAAGAGTCAATCCATAACCTCTGTGACCATCTGATCCATGATCCACAAAAATGGTCCACAGTTATCCACATCTAGAGGTAGGGATATCCAGGGATTTGTAGGGTTCTCTTGATTAGATCTGATGTTATGGTGACCAGTTGTTATTGTTGTCTTGGGAATATATAGGAGAGTGTCTAATGTGTATCACATTTGAAAAAAGTAAATTAATAGTTTGACTTTTAATCTCCAGAAGACTGTTTTTGTTTATGATCTTATAGATATAAAAATGAGAGCGCTCGTGTGCTGGTAGCCCAATTGTGTTTTTATATTCCCCAAGGCAAACAGAATAATCCTACTAATTTAAAACAAAGCACCCTGATTCACGTTGATAGAGCTGAGGACTAAATTCTGTCTTATCAGTCCTTGTGTGCCTTCCTGACTTTGCAAGAACTGTATTTCAAATGTTCAAAACTGTTTGCCCACTGCCAAGGGCTGACCTGCCAAACCACATGATATAAATAGATCAGAACAGAAGAGTGATGTAGTCAACAAATCTCAGATCTGAAGGTCTGAGTTAAAGATGTTAATGCTTGTTCACTGGGTATAAGAGTGACCATAACTAAAGGAAAAAGATGGTATATAATTCTCGCCATTATGTCTGAACTGGAGAACAAGAATAATGGTCTTAGTTACCCATTAAAGTCCAAAATTTTGGCCTTGGTTACCCATTAAACCCAATGAAAGTCAATAGGTCACAAGGGTATAATTGAAGTCAGGATTTGGTTTCAAATGCCTAAGTCTTATGTTTACTTGGTGTACATTTTTGAGAGAGAGGAAGGCTGAGTTGACTGTAGTAGAAGTTGAGAGCATCCCGCGTTTTAGAAGATTGGAACCCTTGAATGTATTTCATACCTTTTTTGAAGGTTTGTATTGTTAATAGTCACTTCCTGTGGTATATAAAGCATGTAATTTCAAGGCTGTTGTTTAAGTACCCTTTTGGGCTCTGTTGCCTCCCCTTACTCAAGCAGGTAACTGTAGCTGCTGGCTAAAGGATTGGACTCAACCAGCTTCCCCCAACCCCCTCTGGCAGAGAGTTGTGCTTCCAGCTCAGTCTTCCAGCTCAATCTTGATTTCTTGTAGAAATTGGGGGATGAGCGAGGGTGGGGAGAGAGAAAGAAGGCATGTCACCTTATGTGTTGCCTGTAGCAGGGCCCATTCCTATATTCAGGGCACTCCATGAGAATTTCTTTTCCATGAGAATTAGTTCAAGATGGATTGATACAGAGTGACTCCTACACACTGTGCTCCCTCATGGAGGTTTTCTTTTTCTCTCTTTGGATGCATCTCCACTGGCAACTTAGGTCAACTTAAGGATGCTTAAGTCGACCTACACAATGCTGCGTCCACACTGGGCTTTTATTAAGTCGATTTAAGAGCTTCCTTAAGTCGACTTAATAACAGCTTAAGTCGACTTAATAACACCACCTCTGTAGGTCGACTTAAAGGCAGTGTGGACAGCTATGTCTACTGTTAAGTTGACTTAACAAGGTCGACTTAAGTTGACTTAAAATGTAGCCAGTCTGTTAAGTCAACTTAACAGAGTCGACTTAAGTTTTCAAGTGGAGACATGGCCTTTCACTGCTTTATTCTAAAATGAGCCATTTAGACTGAAAGCAATTTGCTATAGGTAAAATATAACATTCAGGTTCCCACAGACTAACATTATGACTTGATATTGGGATTTATTGCCAGTACTGCCTGGGAAAGTTCAAAAACAGGTTACGGGCAAATTTAATGAAATTTTAGAATAAACCATGACATTCAATATGAAGAAAAAAAACAGGAACAAGCAGGATTTGGAAAATGCTGTTTTGACAAAACCTGTATGTGGAGTTTGAGCTATCAGACTGGCATCTCTCTGAAGGATCTGTGATTTTAATGTCAGGCTTGCTTTGATTTTTGCAGTGCACTGAAATGGATGAGCAATACATCTGTCTGCTAGTTAGTGCCAGGGAGCTATCTGCTACTTGTTGAGCTTGCTGGAAAAGCCCCATGGGTCAAATTCTGCCCTTGATAGCTGGAGTAACTCCAATGTTTTGAAAAAGAAAAGAAGAAAATTCAGATAATTTAACTTTTAATGTTCTTCCCTATATTGCTCTCTTCAGAAGGCCATCTACTTAATTAGGTTTTAAAAGTTCTTAATGACTGTGGTTTTTCCTCCTCAACAGTTCCAGTTTCACAATTACAGCCAGCCTGTGTATGCTGTACTAGCAGTAAGATTACCCAACCTCCTTGCTGGTAGCCAGACACTCATATGTTCAGAAGTAAACCAGGGTGGCTGAAACAGTATCAGCCCATCTCAGTAATACAGTCATGATAATCGTATTTAATACTTATTTGATACCCTTTGGATTAGAATGCTTTACAAACATTTCCTAATTAACCTATTAGCACTAAAAGTTACCACATTTGAAAAGTCAGGATACAATATTCAAGAAATTCCTTAGCTTTCAGAAGAAAAGATGGACTTTGTTACATTTTATACCAATGCCCATTCATTAGGAATTTATTACACGGAGGATTCAGATAGGCCCACACAAAGTATCCCAACAGCCCATTCTGTGGGAATGGGAGCTAACATGACTTCATTGAAGGGTGAATTTTACCTTTCTTGATTAGTATGTAGTGTTGGAGGCAGGGGGAGGCTGCCTAAATGCTGTTGACAGCTAATATTTGTAAAGGACAGCAGAACTGCAAAGCTATACTCCACTGTATTGCACTCGAGAGAGAAGCTGCAACTTGGTTATTAGTCTCAGACACCAGGCTAAAAGGGAAAATTGACATTAATTAGTGGACAATGAATGGCTTCTGGGCATGCCTGGTGTGGGTAGGTTTTTTCCGAGGCTGGGTTTCTATGCTTCCAAGAGAAGGAAATTAAGTTGTGCTGCATCATTGTGCCTGCAATATGCCCTGGCACAAATATCTGTTACGTGAGAGCCTTCAGCAGCAGCCTAATGCTGCTCTAGCAGAAGTGTTATAATGGTTAATACTGAGAGCTAAAGGAAAATAAGGTGGAACATTCAAGAACTTGGGTGAAAATCCTTTCATATAAATTACTTTGTATTCCCCCCCCAAAAAAAATTAGTAATCAAATATCAATATATTTTATAAGGTACACAATAAAGTAAAACCTTTTTCTATTTTATCATGTTAAAGAGAAATGTGACAGAGAAAAATCACATTTCTGAGTTCCAAGTTTTGTTGGTACAGATAAATGTCTGGGTGCTGATAGAGATGCACAGGAGATCCCCAGAAGTGCTGGTGTCTGAGACATTGCTTGCATTTGTGAGATTACTTTTCATGTAGCCTAGCTGATTGTAAGTTTTGCTTTATCATCATTGCTGAGCCACCAGCTGGACAGAATCCTAGAGTTAAAAGCCTGAAACTTCCAGAGAAAGGGTTTTTGGCAGCAGTTGCTAATGGTATAGATCCTTACAGGACGGCTGCTGGGTAATTTAACTGGAAACTTCTTCAAAGTCTTGTGTTACAGACTGTATTTACTATCTCTTCCAAACACCTGCAGGGCTGATTTTACTTCAGCTATTGTGTGCATCATGCCACTGAAGAGAGAGAGCACAATGGAAAAATCTTTGTTTCCTTTTCTTCACTTGCCCCAACTATTTTTTTTACTGGAAACTTGAATGAATAGCACTTTTTAAAAATGATGATACTAAAGGGTTCTCTGAGATGGAGTTAAACATGACATGTAAATGTATATGAAGACACTCTTCATTTTAATCTTTACATAGTAAAGTTTCAGATAGCTGCATTGATCAAATCAGAATGTCACTCTGCCTGAATATTTATTTCACGGGTTGATTTAAATGATAGGTTAACATATTATGTGTATGTTCGTAGTTCTCTCTATATAGTACTTACCTATTTTTACCATAGCCCAGTTTTTGATCACTGATATAATCCTTTTTTTGTTTAGACTGTATAAGTATTTTAATAAAGATTACAGCTGTAAGTGCTTTCTCCAAAAATTAAAATACAAGAAAACTTTCAGATGATATATTCACAAGTTAGAAATCGAAGAGCTTCTTCTATCCCAGATTTGCTGTGAAGCTATAGTCCCACATACAAAATCATGTCAGAAAACATTCTTATATAAGCATTCAGCAAAAGCATGGCCACAGTGAGTTTTCTCACCAAGCCAGCCTATCAAAAATACTATTACACACATTCTGCATTTCCTTTTGTTTTTCAGTGACTTACTGATTCTCAGAAATCTTTGTATTTTTTTGCTTCAGACTATTATTTTTACAGATACAGTCTCTATAATTATGTATCTAAGGAACACCCAGTGGGCTGACCATGGCAACATTATTTCTGAGTCACTGATTCCTTCATTCCTCTGTCTCTTTTGATGCAAACCTCACAAAAATAATGTACCCATAATCAATTCTTGGGATACTTTGATCATCCAAAAGCATTGTTAAAATGTATTTACTCTTTCAGATGCTGCTGTTTTATGCATGTAATTAGCTGACTGTTTAAACCAAAATGTCCATCTTCAGTTCAGTCAACCAATATATGCTTATTAGTCAAGATTTTATAGCACGCTTTATATTATATCAAAATAAAAGTCTACTCATTAGTGTTTAGATCAGGGGTGTTAAACATAGAGCCCATAGGCCAAATGCTGCCTGCGAACCTCTTCCATCCAGCCCGTGACTGGAGAGTGGTATCGTGGAGCACGGTTTTGCATACACTGCACTGCACGATGCTGCGAGAGTACTGTAGTATTTTGGTTTACGGTATGTATGGCCCAATTGAAGTACATATAAGTCAAATCTGGCTTTCCATAGCAAATGAGTTTTACACCCCTTGTTTAGATACACAGGGACAAACTTTATCCTGTTCTTTCCAGCCACGAAAGGGCATTGGCCCAGCAGAGTGGTTCAGTTCTGCTGCACAGGAAGGATGTGGAAGTAGATAGCCTTGAAAACCTCATATGAGAATTTCGTGGCTCTTGCATAGCATCATAGACTTTTAGGGTTGGAAGGGACCTCATGAGGTCATCTAGTCCAACCCCCTGCTAAAAGCAGGACCACTCCCACTAAATCATCCCAGCCAGGGTTTTGTCTAACTGGGCCTTAAATGTTTCCAAAGATGGAGATTCCACCACCTCCCTAGGTAACCCATTCCAATGCTTCACCACCCTCCTAGTGAGAAAGATTTTCCTAATATCCAACCTCGACCTCCCCAGCTGCAACTTGAAACCATTGCTCCTTGTTCTGTCCTCTGTTACCCTCGAGAACAGCCTAGCTCCCTCCTCTTTGGAGTAACCCTTCAAGTAGTTGAAGGTTGCTATCAAATCTCCCCTCAGTCTTCTCTTCTGTAGACTAAATAAGCCTAGTTCCTTCAGTCTCTTCTCGTAAGTCATGTGCCCCAGTCCCCTAATCATTTTCATTGCCCTCCACTCTTTCTGTCAACATCCTTCCTGTAGTGGGAAGCCCAAAACTGGACACAGTATTCCAGATGCGGCCTCATCAGTGCCGAATAGAGGGGAATTATCACATCCCTCGGTCTGCTGGCAACACTCCTACTGATGCAGCCTAATATGCCATTGGCCTTTTTGCCAACAAGAGCACACTGTTGACTCATATCCAGCTTCCTGTCCACCATAACCCCAGGTCCTTTTCTACAGTGCTGCTACTTAGCCGATCGGTCCCCAGCCTGTAGCAGTGCATGGGATTTTTCCTAAGTGCAGGACTTTGCACTGGTCCTTGTTGAACCTCGTGAGATTTCTTTTGGCCCAATGCTCCAATTTGTCTAGGTCTCCCTGAATCCTGTTCCTGCCCTCCAGTGTGTCTACCATTCCTCCCAGCTTGGTGTCATCTGCGAACTTACTGAGTGTGTAATCTATCCCATCATCCAGATCATTAATGAAGATGTTGAACAGAACCGGCCCTAGGACCGGCCCCTGGGGCACTCCACTCATTACTGGTTGCTAACTAGACATTGAGCCATTGATTCCTACCCACTGAGCCCAATGATCTAGCCAGTTTTCTATCCACCTTATGGTCCATTCATCCAACCCATACTTCCTTAAGTTGCCAACAAGAATGCTGTGGGATACCATATCAAAAGCTTTGCTAAAGTTGAGGTATATCATGCTGACAGCTCTTCCCACATCCACAAATCCAGTCATCTCATCATAGAAGGCAATCAGGTTGGTCATGCATGATTTGCCCTTGGTGAATCCATGCTGATTGATCCGGATCACTCTATTCTCCTCCAAGTGTTTCAGAATGGATTCTTTGGCTATGTCTACACTTACTAAAGCTAGTTCGAATTAGTTAATTCGAACTAACTAATTCGAACGAATTTTAGTTAGTTCTAATTAACTTAATTTGAACTAACATGGCCCCCTAGAATGCTAGTTTGAACTAGCCATGTCCATGCAGGGCACTTGCTTAGTTCGAATTAGTCAGTTGCATGAAGGTCAATCTGCCGATTAGTTCGAACTAAGCAGTTAGTTCAAACTAATATGGCCACATTGACTTAATTCGAACTAACTATTTCGAATTAAGGGTTAGTTCGAACTAAGCAATCAAATTTATTAGTTTGAATTAAGGAAGCCCTTAATTCAAACTAATGAAAGCCTAGTGTGGCCAAGGCTTAAGTTGGTTCGAATTAAGCTTCCTTAATTCAAACTAACTTGCAAGTGTAGACATAACACTTGAATACCTGCTCCATGATTTTTCCAGGGATTGAGGTGAGGCTGATTGGTCTGTAGTTCCCCAGATCCTCCTTTTTTCCTTTCTTGAAGATAGGTACTATGTTTGCTTTTTTCCATTCCTCCGGCACCACCCCTGTTTGCCATGAGTTTTCAAAGATAATGGCCAGTGGCTCTTGCAATCATATGGCCAACTCCCTCACCACCCTCAGATGCAATTCATCCGGCCCCATAGGCTTGTGCACATTCAACTTCTTTAAGTGGTCCCTAACCTGACCTTCCATCACCAAGGGCCGCTCTCCTTCTCTCTAAGGAGAAGACTAAGACTAAGGTAAAAAAAAGCATTGAGGACTTCAGCCTTTTCTGGATCATCCACCACAAGGATACCTGCCCCATTTAGTAAGGAACCTACACCATCCCTGATCCTCTTCTTGTTACTGACATACTTGTAGAACCCCTTCCTGTTATCCTTCACATCCCTTGCCAGCTGCAACTCCAATTGCCCTTTGGCCTTTCTGATTTTATCCCTGCAGGCCTGAGCAACATCTTTATATGCCTCCCTAGCCATTTCTCCAAGCTTCCACTTCTTGTAAGCTTCCCTTTTATATTTCAGCTCACCGCAGAGGTCTCTGCTAAGCCACGCTGGGCGCCGTCCACATTTGCTGTTCTTTCTGCACATCAGAATGTAATCTTCCTGTGCCCTTAGCAGGGTTTCTTTAAAATACAGCCAGCTTTCTTGAACGCCTTTCCCCTTCAGATCAGTCTCCCAAGGGTTCCTGCCCATCAGTTCCCTAAGGGAGCCAAAATCTGCTTTTCTGAAGTCCAGGGTGTGTTTTCTGTTTCTTTCCTTTCTTCCTTTGATCAGGATCCTGAATTCTACCATCTCATGGTCACTGCTGCCCAGGTTGCCATTGACTTCTACTTCCCCGATCAATTCTTCTCTCTTTGTGAGCAGCAGGTCGATGTGCATGATGTGGATGTGCCACAAAAACTCTCTCTGTTCCAGCATTCTATGAGAACCATATAAGCAGCAGCTGGATCTGGAAAAGGAGTGGGAATGGGGCCAGTGGATGCACAATTACATGGATCCATCAGGTTCTCTCGCAAATGACATGCAAGTGGTGCAACTAACTAATCCAAAAGCTGCAGTGGCAGCTGTGAAGTATAACTTAGTCATTAGTCATGGATAGAAAAGCTCCTTCCAATGTCACAAGACTAGAATTGATTAAGTTTGCCAAAATTCAATTTTTAAATGAAAGGTTTCACTCAAAAATTTCTGATTTTTCAACTTTTTTATAACTCATTAAAAAATCTGACAGTTTTTAAACTTTTTTTTACTAGTGATTTATAGGAACTGTTACTAACAGGGATGAAAAGGAGATGATGTATAATCCCCAAAGCAATTTATTTTGCTCATTAGGATGGAATGGTTGTAACAATAATATACAATAATGCAGAGTTTAGGCAAGAATATGCAATTGAATAGCTTAAATATGAATATTGCCCGTGGCAATTCATACATATTCTTTCCATGTATAACAGCAAACCACAAAGTCACAGCCACACAGAAAATAATGTATGTATTGTAGATACAGAGTTACCAACTCTATTTTATTATTAGTCTCACTATATTTGCCATTTTTCTTAAATCCCCAGCTACTGTGAATGTGAATATCTGAAAATCTCGGCTTTCACAAAATAAATAAATAAAAGTAAGTCTCTATTTCTTGTGGCTGTGGAAAAAAGTTGAGAACATGACCCAAGTGTATCCTAAAGACCAGAAAGCAAATAAAAAGACCCCAATATACTTTTTAAAATCTCCTGATCTGGGAGAGCCTGACTCATACAGTAAATAATACTTGCATTAACCATATTGGGTAAGAGGCTCTCATCACCCTGCTGTACTACTTAATACTGTCAAAACAAACAAGGAGTCCTTTGGCACTTTTAAAAACTAACAAATGTATTTATTGCCTATGCCCACTGAGACTCATGCGATAAATAAATTTGTTAGTCTTTAAAACTGCCACAGGACTCCTTGTTTATTTTGCTGAACTAGACTGACACAGTTACCTCTCTGGAACTTAATACTGTCAGTGTTTCTATGATGGGCATCAGCTATAGAACTGCTCTTTTACCATCTGGGGTCAAGTTCTCGTCTTATCTATATGAGCAGAATCATTGACCTCATAGAGATTAATCACTTAAGGTGAGATGGCTTTGGTCTATGGCAGAGGTGTCAAACTCATTCGATGTGACAGGCCACATAGGAGGGCAGGACATTTGATGTGGGCCAAAGTGTGACCAGTAAAATTTGGGAGACCCCTGCTGCCTCTCCCCGGTCCTTGCCAGCCTCCTGTCACCTCCCCGATCCTTACTAGGGCCCCGGGCACTCCCCCACCCCCTGTTTAGCAGCTGCCTTGCTGGGCTTCGCTGCTACCTCATCCAAGTGCCCCCCCCACTGCCCTCCCAGTCCCCTTCAACAGCCCCGGCCTCCCCCACCCCACACACCTTCCCAACTTGCTTATCCTCTCCCAGCCCCCCGCCTTATCTGGCTGGACCTGCAAGGGCAGTCACTGTTACTCCCTGGCCCAGCTGCTCCTGCCCTGGCCCACGTGTGTGAGCATGTGGTGGGCAGGAGATTTAAAACAGCCCCAGTCTGACTCCACCAGCCATCAGGCTCTCCCCACATGCAGGGCCCTGGGCAATTGCCCAAGCTGCCCCATAGGTAAGACTGCCTATGGTCTTGCCTCAGTAAAAAACAAAAACAAACAACTCCCACCCCCACAATTTATATTTTTATTTCCATCATCTCGCGAGGATTGACACCCCTGGTCTATGGTATATTTAAAGCAACCAAATTCCAAAGGGGTAGCTGTGTTAGTCTATTGTAGAAAGACAACAGAGTCCTGTGGCACTTTTAAAGACTAACAGATTTATTTATCCCATGAGCTTTCATGGGAGAAAATCCCATGAAAGCTCATGCGATAAATAAATCTGTTAGTCTTTAAAAGTGCCACAGGACTCTGTTGTCTTAAAGCAACCAGTCACTCTACTGAATTCAGCCAGGCTGATTGCTTTACGTTCAGGTTGAGAGAGGGGAAGGGGTTGCTATATATTGTGAAGGCTGTGGAGCTGCTCTGTAATGGATATTGCATTATGTCTTGACTATTGTGATGTTTACTGTCTGACTATGTCAGGGAGTCAAACAGGAAGGCAGCCCACTGACTTAGGATAAAACATTCATCAACAGATACTTGGAGGATTCTTACAATCTGAAGAACAATTGGTTTGGAAGAGGCTGGCTAACATGTCCTATGTAGTTTATCAAATTGGTTTTGGGTACCAGAGCTCAAGCCCAGGATACTGAGAGGATAAGGACTTCTGGCTTGATACAAAATGACTCATTCTATGGCGTGGAATTGTTGGGGAAAATATTGTGGCAGTCTAACCCGCAAGACCCCTCTTAGTGGAGCTGAAGACGCTAGGCAGTCCTATGTTCCCTTCGAAAGGTGGTAGGGCTGAGGTAAGATAGATATGCGTATAAATCTTTTTTTAAGTCCTCGTTTTATGCTTTGTTCCTTCAGTTAAGATTAAACAATGCTTTGATTTATGAATGCTGTCTGCTCACTTTATTCCCCAGTGGTCACAGACCCTCAAAAGGAAGAGCTGCAGGTACTGAACACAGCTGAACCTGCTGGTTGGTGTACAGGTCACAGTGGCCCACAACCCAGCCTAAGAGTAGAAGAATCTGCTGAAGCAGCACTCAGAGGGTGCATCTACACTGGCACCTTAGGTCGACCTAAGGATGCTTAAGTTGACCTACAGAACTCTGCGTCCACACTGGGCACTTGTTAAGTTGACTTAAGCGCTTCCTTAAGTCGACTTAATAACACCACCTCTGAAGGTCGACTTAAGGCTTACGTCGACCTTATTAAGTCGACTTAAGTCGACTTAAAGCCAGTGTGGACCAGTATGTCTACACTACAGGCTCTGTTAAGTCGACTTAACAAGGTGAACTTAAGTCGACTTTAAGTGTAGACGCTCTGTTAAGTCGACTTCATAAGGTTAACTTAAACTCGCCCTTGTTAAGTCGACTTAGCAGAGTCGACTTAACTTAACAAGTGTAGACATAGCCAGAGAGACTAGAGAAGGGTCAGAAGTCAGCTAGCCCTATAGCTGTGATATATACCTAAAATATATCCACATTAATTCTTAGTCTGAAATGCTTCCTATGAAAATATTGACTTGAACAAAAAATAAAGATTATTATGAGTTTGTGTTAGATGGATTTGTAGGTACTGTCTAGAATATTGTTTTGGCTGTTCATATCTGCTAACTTTGAATTTTAAAATATTGAAAAACAGCACAGGACTCAAGTTCCACAGACCATATTATCAAAAGAACTGCTTAAAGCCCTTAACTTATTTTAGAACAGAAAATCAATTCTCTTGAAAAACTCTGTTTGGCAGTACTTGTAAGCATCTTAATAGCAGAATACATTAATGATTTTTCACTATCATACATTATTTTATTGTGTGGATCTGAAGTGATCTGAAGAGTCTGGAAGGTCCAGTATAGCTTTCTTTATGGAGAATATAAAAATGAACAGTAAAATCTCTAATTCTTCTCAGACTGGTAAAAATATTACCTGCATTCCATGATGCAGGTAATAAAGTACTAGAGAGCAAAATACTCACAACTCAGTGGAAAAGGGACTAAGTTTTCTTTAAGCCACTTTTCTACCCGCTGGAGACTGGGGAGTCCTTTGGAGGCCTGTCTAGGCCTGGACTACCCTACAAAGTTAGGTCAACATAAGCTGACTTGTGTTGATTTAGTTATGCACGTGTCTACACTTAAATGTGCTTCCCACTGATGTAAACTCTCCCTTACACCAACATCCACCTCCTCAAATGGTACCAAGCCATGGTCAATATACTGTATAGGGCAGTGGTTTCCAACTTTTTTGGTTTGAGGGCCACAGATACCATTTTTACAATCCTGAAGGGGTACCAGCCTCTGCTAGCAGGCAACTTCCCCACTGCTGTCAGACAGAAAGAGGTCTCCTTGCTGATCTTCTGTCTCCCTGGCTGCAGCAGGGAGTCCTATAGCCCTGTGGCTATGTCGATACTAGAAAAGTCGACTTAATAAGGTCAAACTTACGGTCGACTTAAACCTTATTAAGTCGACCTTATTAAGTCGACTTAACAAAAGTCAACTTAACTTTTCTAGTGTAGACATAGCCCCTTTTCGTCCTTATTAAGTTGACATAACACTTTGTCGACTTAATAAGGTCCACTTAAGTGCTAATCCCCGTCAACACTGGCTTAAGTCGACCTAATAAGGTCGACTTAAGCGTTAAATGGACCTAAATCGAGGTGTTAAGTTGACTTAGCTTTTCTTTAAGTTGACTTAAGGAAATGCTTAAGTCGACTTAAGGAAAGCCCAGTGTGGACATGGAGTAGTTTAGGTCGACTTAAGCCTCCTTAAGTCGACCTAACTTATACGTGTAGATGAACCCTGTGTGCTCCAGCAGGGTCCCTAGGCAGAGGCTCCCTTCTGCAGTCAAGAGGATGGAAGATCAGTGCTCCCCTCCCTCTGCCTCCAGCAGGATCCCCAATGCCTATGGATGTACATGGAGAGCTTTGCCATACTCCCAGCTACAGATAAGGGAAGGGGAGTGCTGATCTCCCATCCCCTTGGCTGCAGCCAGGAGCCTGCGCTGGTCTTTTAACTCCATGCTAAGGCACTCTGCATGGGTCCTTAGGCAGCAGCTCCTATCTGCAACAGGCAGTAGGGGAGCCATCGGCCACTTTTGGCCCCCAAGCCACAGGTTGGGAACCACTGGTGTAAGGTCTGAGGCCTTGTTTTTGGCTAAGCTTAGGCCTTGTTCTTGGGCTAAGCAGTAGCAGCCATATCAGGAGAGACAGCAGCCATAAGCTAAATAGTAAGTGGTCACATCTTTACATTCCTGGTTGCAGCTGAAAGTTAACCAATTGGAAATGAAAGTACTCATTTTATATCTGTATCTGCATTTTTAAACCCCTAGCTTTTTGGAAATAGAGCCTTTAATATGTACCTCAGTAAAACACTTCTGATAGACACCTTTAAAAAACACGTATGACTCCTCAGTACTTGAATGGAATGATGGGATTGGCTTCAAATAACTGGCCCCTGCCTGGACATCAATTCCCTAGAAATGTCTTGTATGTTCCACTTGACATTTCATCACCCAAGCCCACGCTCCAAAAGACCCTATGCCTCTGGTTTGTTTTTCATTTTCATCTTTTATATTAACAGAAACAACATCAGGATAGGGCATTACCTGGAGATTAATGACCAGATGAGATTAATGATCTTTGGTTCTGCCCTGGGCTATCAACTCTTCCTAGTCAGTCATTAATCCAAAAGAAATGGCCCAGACCGTGATCATTACTACTGAAATCAATACCAATCTAGTCATTGAGCTGATGAGTTCTAAGCAAGGTGGTTAGAGTGTGATAGCTGCATAGCTATGGGCACTTCAGGTCATTCAGTTTTATATGTAAAAATAATCTTTCCAGCTGGCTATAGTAATTGGCTTTGTGCTTGACAGCTCACCTACATGTTCTGACATTTCATAATAAAACACTACATACCCTGCCTTGTTGCTTAATTATTGTTATCGGCTTTCAGAATTGCAGTAAACGCCTCATACCGTATAATGAGTTTTGTATAACTGGATGCAAATACAGAAGTCCTCTGCTTTAAAAAACAAATATATTATTTCAACTGCCTTTTTCATTTTTCTTGGAAAAGTCTGTTTACAGCAGAGTTTTATTCATTTTGGGTTTCAAATTTATGATATGATAAATTTCACTTACCAGGGAAGTAGTGTGGTCTAGTGGATAGAGCATGGAACTGGGACTCAAGAGACCCGAGAGGGATCTAGCCTGGTTCAGACACTGGCCCGCTGGATGACTTTGGCCAAGCTACTTCCCCTCCTTATGCCTTTCTTTCTCCATCCATAAAAAGGGGATGGTTATACTTGTCATCTTTGTAAAGCACTTTGGGTGCATCTGTAACCCATGTGCCTAAAAAAGCTATCTCTTTGAGAGTCCTACTGAGGGTGGGTTACGGTTGCTGGGCAGATTAGCTACCCACAACCAGAAACTTCTGGAAGCAGGAGTGGTAGCATTTTTGAGCATGCTCCACAGGGTTCCCTGCTGGTGTGATTTGGTGTGGTCAGAGTCAGATCACATGAGAGCAGCAGTCTGTGCAGACAGCAGGTAGCAGCTGCTTTGAGAAGAGCCCATGTGCTCAGTCTTCAGGAGAGAAGCTGAGCCAGGAGTGAACAAGATGTTTTCTCCCTCTAATGGAGTCATCTGCAACAGATTTTGCAGACATGCATATGGGACTGAGGGCTGGTTGCAAAGGGGAAGGAAAAGCCTGCATTGAATGCTACAGAAGATTCCTGCAAAGAAAGAAGAAGAGGACAGCTATTTATTGCCACTCAAGCTTCTACACTGGAACAGAGACTGTAGCTGAGAGTTGGGTGAACTCCACCTGTACTTTGGGACTCTTGGGTATCTTTCATGTGGGAGTTTCTGTAGGGATTGTTCTTGGTTAATTGTATTTTGTTTTCTTAGGATAAGGTTCATTTAGTTAGTAGTTAATAAAGTTCATTGTTGTTTGTTTTAGTAGAAGTTTAATGTGGGAGGGTAACTCTGAGCAATCTTTGCTATGAGTCCCATACAGACTGGATCCTCGGTCTCCAGCTGCTTTCTCCACAGGGATTGGGGTTTATTTCTGTGAGGCACTGGAGAAGGGCAATTGAATTAATTTTAGCCCACCCGAAGGTTACACATCTACACTGGCAACTTAGGTCGACTTAAGAATGCTTAAGTTGACCTACACAAAGCCACATCCATGCTGGGCTTTTATTAAGTCGACTTAAGAGCTTCCTTAAATTGATTTAATAACAGCTTAAGTCGACTTAATAACACCACCTCTGAAGGTCGACTTAAGCCAACATCTTAAGTCGACTTAAAGCTAGTGTGGATGGGGAATAGCGCTAAGTCGACCTTATTAAGTTGACTTAAAGCCAGTGTGGGCGGCTATGTCTACCGTTAAGTTAACTTAACAAAGTTGACTTAAAGTTGACCTTGTTAAGTCAACTTAACAGAGTTGACTTAACTTTACAAGTGTAGACATAGCCTCTAAGATTACTGATGAAAGCGTTTTTATTACTCCTTATCCCCATTAGCAGTTCAGAACACACACACACCTTGGAAAACCAGATTAGAATCCTTCTCATCAACAGAAGTGTTATTAAATTCATAGTGCAGAACCTTCATAATTCTTTATGCCTGAAACAGCTTTATTAGATTCTATAATGATTTGTAGGACTGGTGCTCAGAAAAGAATATCTCTCTAGTTATAAACTGAAGTAGTGTGCTCTGGAAGCAAGTGGCAAGTTTTACACAGCAAAACTTCACTTCAAATGACTTACTCAAAGATCACAAAACAAATCAATCCCAGAATCAGGAACAAAATCCAAGGCTCATTGTTCTCAGTCTAATGTACTTTCCACTGTAACAGATGAATGGCCAATGATATATTGGATTGTCTCTTGGGAGACCTGGGTTTGTGAGTGGCCTGGAGAAACTGCTCTGCAAAGTAGAGTTCAGTTAAATCACAATGTACCCAATCCTAAAAACCCTTGACCATGATAACAGTCCCATTAGTTTTCAGATGTGGAGTCAGAATGACCTTTTTGGCACTATGAGGGGAGGAGGTTTAATAGCAGTGGGCTGGACAACAATCTTAGGAGATGGCGACGCAGTCTTTGATCACAAAAAAGTTCTGTTGAGTACAGTGATTAAGGGTTGCTTGGTAAATCAATAGTATTGGAGGCTGGCTAATGCTTACTGACCATCTATTATAAGTATATGAAGGAGAAGGTGCAAGCTCTTATAATAAAGATAGGTGGGGGAATCTAGAGGGCCTACACGGTAATGCTGGGGTGGACTATGTCTACGCCTTGATGCACAGAGCTGAAGTCTACCACTAAAAACAGATTAACAGAATGTCTTGTTCTAAAAATGAAAGTTATCTGAGATGGAAGAAAGGCTATAAGGCCAAATCCTGCCTCAATTTACATCTGTGTCAATGGGATGTACACAGGATGGCAGAATTTGGCGTGTTGCTTTTTCAGCTGATGAATGTATGCCTTTGCCCAGGTTACATCTAGGACCTCAAAGCCTATTGCTTCCCATGCTGTCCATGCCCCTCAGTCACTGATGGCAGGTTAGATCCCCCTTTTAGTTTCCTTCTTTCTCGCACTCCCATGCCAAGACCCTTTCTCCAGGATTGCCCGTATGGTATGCATGAGATTACCTTCCACACTGAGTTCACAAAACTACCCCCTTCTCTTCATTCATATCCCTCCTAAACTGCTGACTCTTCCATGATACCCACCAGTTAGGAGTTCATCACCACCACCACCACTGCCACCACCACCACTGCCCACGCTTAAGTGCCGGAGCGCCTGCTGGCACCCGAAGCCCAGGAGCTGAGCTGGGGGGCTGGCTCGAACCCTCGCCGGTTCCGGCCAGCCCCCAGCTCAGCCTCGGGGCTTCGGATGACAGTGGGGGCTGGCAACGCAGCCCCCACTGCCACTGGAAGCCCTGCAGCTGGGCTAGGGGGCTGGCTGTGGGCAGTGTATGGTGGGACAGGTGCCCACCATGCACTGCTCTTCTTTCGCAAAGGAGCATTCACCGTGTGAATGCTCCTTTGCGAAAGAAGCAGCATGTGTTTACACAAGAAAGCGCTATATTTATAGCACTTTCCTTGTCCCGCAATAACTTATTGCGGGACTAGTTTCTCGTGTGTACATAGCCTCAGTCAGACCATTTTAGCACAGCCTTATGGAGAGAACAGAACTAGTCAAGTTGGGAAAACTTAGGAGCTTGAGGGATGTATCAGCACCAGCACACTCAGTCTTCAGTCCACCTTGGCAACAGTATTCCAGCAATGTGTTTGATTTAGCCACCAGCTCTGGTATTTTTGTACTGGGATAGCATTCTCCCCTCATCCCCAAGCTGACATTCAGAAAGGGTATTCCCATAAAGCCATTTAATACTAAAATTCTATGCAATCCATCATCACCACCAGAGAACCCACTCTGTCTGCCGCTAGCTCGCATGCAATACATCATCATGTTCCCAAGTTTGGAGAAAATCTACATTCTGTTAGGCATTGTCTTTCTGGGTATTAAAATTGCTTACACAAATGCCTCTTCTAAACTGAATATATTGAGGCAACCCCAAATCATCCAGGCGCCCACCATCCCTAGCACACAGTTTCAAAAGATGACAGGCAGAAGCTTCAGGACCTTACTTGCTGGCTCCCCTCATACTTTGTGGGTGATCATCAGCCTTTGCAAAGGAGAGTAGACTTTCCTTTAAAAGGGTTGACAACCTAGCCAAGGCATTCAGTTGAGACCTTTGCTCTCGTGTTCCTGAGGTTGGAGGTAATATACAAGCTCAAGCATCCATTCTTCATCCAACTGTGGTGGTGACAGTGGGGGCTCCAGCAGTGAGAGAGTCAGAAACAATATTATGAGAGCTGGAAGAAGTCCCAGGAGAGAGACTGCTGGAATAGATTGACAGGCAAACATGGTAGTCTGGGAAAGCAGTGTGTGAAAGAACTGGTATCAAAGTGGACCAGGGTTGGCATGTGTCTACACTGCAATCAGGAGGTGTGATTGCAGCTTGTGTAGACATATCTGAGCTATGGTTGATTGAGCTAGAGGAAGGCTAGCTACAGGAACAATAATAATGAAGCCTGGGCAGCGTGAGCATCAGTCACTCAATTATGTACTCAGAGACCTGCAGGGGGGGTTGTACCAAGCCAGATAGCCCAGGAATTCTCAATCTATTTTAGTTCTAAGGCCTTCCTAACATACTATAAAAACACCACAGTCCAACTGTACCACAACAAAGGTTTTTCAATCCTTCCATGGCAGGGCTCGGGCTTTGACTTCCTGTCCTGGGCCCCAGCCAGTCTAACGCTGGCCCTGATTGGCACACTTTCTGAAACCTGCTCATAGATCTCCAGGGAGCTATAGACCCCTACCTGAGATCCACTGAATAGCCCATGCTAGATCAAAAGTTAGCTGGAGTATGGCTACATGAGCTGCAATCACACCACCTGATTGCAGTGTAGACACACTCTTGAGTGGGAGAATATTCCAGAATTCAGTACATTTCAATATCAGAAATTTATACTCACATTCAGCCTAAATATTGCCCTTTCTTACTTTCATTTTGTTGCTCCTAGTTATAATCCGACATACCTCACCATCCTTCATGTTTACCCCTTCCAATTCTAGCTAAACATGGACCAAGAGCAAGTGTATACAGATCACCAAACCACTCTCCCAGGCAGATCTGCCCCTTAGAGATATACATTTGACTAATAGAAAAGAAGTTGGTAAAAGTTTAGCAGCTGTGGTCATGATTACAGTGCTACATCAAAACCTGCAGTTAGGAGCAGGGATCTCTAAAGTAGAATAATTTTGCTGCTGTTTTTTCAGTTTTGTGCATAATCTCACCTGCTTCCTTTGTATTTTCTCTCTCTAACTTTCTATCTAAGACAACAGAGTCCTGTGGGGGCCATCTCAATAGCTTGCATTGTGGCTCTTAATTTTACGGACAATCTCATCTATCTCTAGCCCTCTAATCGCTTTTACCAATACTACCATCTTAAAATAGTTTTGCATAAAAATAGCCATGGGGAGTTGTTTAATACTTGCTGAGTTTCTTAACACAAAATGTGATTAAGACACTAATTAAGCTACAAGAGAAGGCAGTGCCTTGAGCAGTGAAAATGGAAGATAAAGAAAATGAAACAGTAGTCAGAAAATCACCAAAAAGTAGCACTCTTCAGTGAATGAAATATTTAAATTGATTTCTGTGTTGTTAAAAATGTAATGTGTAATTATAAAAAATAATAACCAGATGTTATGGTCTGTGTGTCATAAGGAGCTATTCTGGGCTTTGGTTCACGCTACTGATAAACTAAACAGGACTGGTTTTAAACAAACCTCAAAGGGAAACCTCCAAAGAAAACCCAGAGTACTTATGTTCCAAAGGGGTAGCAGTGTTAGTCAACTGCAGAAAAACAACAGAATCCTGTGGCACTTTTAAAGACTAACAGAATTATTTATCATGAGCTTTCGTGGGAGAAAACCCCACAAAGCTCATGTGATAAATAACTGTGTTAGTCTTTAAAAGTGCCGCAGGACTCTATTCAATTATCAGTGCCATAAGCACTCTGAAAAACAACAAAGAGTGCTTTTTCTTCTTATTTATTCTTCTTATTTATTATTTATTATTTATTAAACCAATGCCCTATGATAGTTAACGGGATCTATGCCCTGTGGAGATGACTTTTGTGGATGAAATGTGAAATCAAGATCCTCTACCACTTATCACTAAAGATTCCATGGGGCTTTGTGTAAGAGTATGTGTGTTTTGGCAAAATTCTGATCTGATGGTTATATTCTGCTTATTTTAAATTCACTCTGTAATTTTACTTGTATATGTTATATTTCTTCATTTCCTTTCCTAAATTGTTGTGCAAAATTGCAGTGTTCTGTGTTCCAATTCAGAGAGAGTAGCATTTCAATGGTGGATGAAGGTATTCTGATGTAGAGAGTTACTAGAGTAAAGTGATTTGGGATTCTTCAGGAGGAAAGATGCTATACAAATGTGAGATGTTACTGAAAGAAATATTCTTGTGCAATATAATTTTAAACATGGTCACATTTAGTGTTTAGTATAGTATTTCTTGCAGCAATATCATTCAGTGTATCAGGTGTCTTACCTAAATCAGTGAATCATTTAGGGGGAGATTGTGGATGACCCTCATGAGTGGGCACAGTTAGGAAGCACCCAAGGACTCACCTTTCCCCCATTTTGTACTGCCTTTGCAGGTGTCCATTTTAACTAGTCCCTGCACTTCCTCAGTGCTGTGTTTGCCTCATTGCAGTGACCCACACAGCGATCTGACTGAGGCACCCAACCACCCTGAAGCACAATCTCTCACTAAGCTGCTCACAGGGCAAAGTGGAACTGCTTTGTTTCTACTGAGGCCATTGGCTAAATGCTAATCTGTGACCCTCAGTAAGCATATATCTAAATTAAACTAAATTAATGCAAAATATTAATGATAAAAAACCACTTTTTACAATAAAACAGAAAAAATGAAAAGCACTCTTGAATCATCTTTACTTTATGAAACCCCATTGGACTGCACAGACCACTTTAAATATCAGACAGAAATCAAAGAAAGCCAAACACAATCTGATACTACACATTTTATAATGTCCACATTTCCACTAATTCCCAATAAACTTATCCACAATATCCAGGTGGCTACAAGAGAAAACAGATGGATAATCACTGGGGCAATCAGAATGGACGTTACTTCCTCCCTCAGAAACACATGAAATAGAGTTCAACACTCTTTATACTTATCGTGTAAGCAAGAAGTCATTTTGTCACTGGAAAAATAGAACAACTCTCATAAAAATGTTTTTGTTTAAACAATGAAAGAACTGGATTATGAAACAGCACAATAAGTCACTACAAGGTATTTTTTGTCTTGAGCAATGCTGATGTGACACTTGTAATGTTTATTCCCATATGAATGGCTTGGCAGACCATATTTTGGTTTTGAAGGTGAAATTCTGGTCCTTCACACATTTTCTAAGTAAAAGGTCCCACCTACTTAGTGTGAAATGTAGTAGCTGTGTTGGTCCTGTAATACTACAGAAACAAGATGGGTCAGAGACTATCTTTAATTGGATCAGCTTCTGTTGGTGAGAGAGAGAAGCTTTTGAACCCACAGAGCTCTTCTTCAAAAAGAGCTGTGTGTAAATGAAATTTTTGGTGGGGGAAACTCCCTCCTTCTCTTACCTTTATTTAGTAAAAGTGTTGTGTTTTCCTCCATTTTTTTCTCATATTTTTCCTTCTGATTCTCCCTTTCTCCCTGAGGGGGGGTGGGAAGAGGCGTAGGGGATTGTGAGGAAGAGAAAAGAATTCCTGCCTGACTTTCTCTAACATTAAAACATTTTCTCTCACTTCCTATTCCCCCATCCCCATTGGAAAAAAACCCAATATTACTTTCTCTCACTTTAAGAAAGAGTTAGAAAGTGATTGAAAGTGTTACTTTAAAAAAAGTGAAATTGTTACATTCTCTCACTGCAATGTTTTTTACATTTTCCTCATTTTTCTCGTGGGGGATGGGGTGATGGAGGTCAGAGAGAAGGTGGTGTCTTCCCATCATTTTAAAATGAAAACCATTGGAAATTTCTATTTTTAAAAAATGACAGTTAAAACTGAAATTAATTCATTAATTCAGCTGAAAATATCATTTTGGAAGAAAAAATGTTGACCAGCTCTATTAATTTTATTTATAATTTAATTAAGCATAGTGATATTCAACCTTTTCTTGAATTTTTTTATTATGCTTTTTCCACACTCTGAAGCTGGGACTCAATCAGCTTGCCACAAGAAGAATTTCCCCAGTGGTGCCATGGGATACTGCCCACAGGCAGGGAAACCTGCCTATCTCAAAAACGAATGGAAATCTATGACCATGCACCCAATTCTAGTTGGACCAGCATGCCTCCTGACCAATCACCCCACAGCCAGTAGCCACAGTATGACCAGTCTTCTTCTGCTCTGCCCACAGAGACTGCAGGATATCTACCTGCCATCATTGCTGCTGTTGTGAGGAAGAGTTGCCAAGCAGGGGAGCAACAGAGAGAAGACTCCACGAAATCTGGATTATGAATTGTGCAGGATAGAAAAACTGATGCTTTTCTAGGAGCAAAAGGTATGGGACTGAACTGATGAATTGTTGGAAGTGAAAGTAGCATATTTTATCCAGGAAATGTCATGTGATCTCCAACTGAGGCAGAAAATGTTGAGGTGCGCCTCATAAAATGTAATTGATATCACTGACTTCACCATATACCTACAGGCTCTACTTAGCAAGGCTTTATAGTTATGGTACGCGAGGCCCAATTTCCTCTCTTGCTGAGAACTTCTGACAACCTATCTTTTCATGAAGTACTCAAGCGGTAAATATCACTCAACGCATTTTTGTATCATATGGTGTCGTGCTGTATTGTACTGTGCTCATACCTTCACCTCAGTAAAGGACTCTATGAACCACTTCAGTTGCACTGAAGCCCATAACAAGAGATGTCAGTGGGGTAGAGGGCCTTGTATTTCCCCTACAATTGGGGTGACATTCAGCTCTAGGGAGAGGTCTATACACCATGTGTGACAGGCTGTTCCCCAAATCTGGTTTGGTGTGCTGCTATGACCACTCAAACCCCGCTCCTGAACCCCAATTCACCCCGCTCTGCTGGGTGACCACTCACTCCTGAGTCAGTCCACACCAGCCACCAGCGTGTGATTGGTCCGAGGCAGTGGGTGTAAATCCATTAGCCACACTGGCATTGGTCCCAAAGCGAGCACATCCAGCCTCAGACACTACACTGGGAGCCACTGCCTTACAGGGATTGGGACCCTCTCCCAATCACTTTAGTCTCAAGTCCATCCACTTAACAAAGAAGTGGATTGTGCCCAGCCTTCCACACCCACTCCCTCTAAAGACCACACAGCTTTAGATAAAACAACTACTAGTTAATTGATCAGAGTCCGATTTCAAGTGAGAACATGGCCAATCAAGGCAGAAACATACTATAAATAAGTCAGGAGTGACCACTATCAGATAAAAGGTATAAACCGCATACTACTCTAACATCTCTACCTGAACTGACCTCAAAGTCCAAGATTATGCGCATGGTGTTCGGCTGTTCGGTGTTTTACAGCAATTCTCTGCCTGTTTTCAGGCAGGGCCCCAATCTTGCTTGAAGTTGGTTGCAAGATGGTGTCTTCTCTGGCCAAAAGCCTGCAGCTTCTCTCTCTCACAGTCTCTGTGGCTTTGTTTTTACAAACTGCTGACAGCCTCTCCCCTCACTGTGTGTTTGTTTCTACTTCTACCTGAGCCAGGGAGGGTATTAGCATCCTCATTGACATGTAAATCTCCAGCCACTGTGCTAGAGAGAGGCCCGAGAGTCTGAACGCTGTAACATGCTTCACATCTGTACATACATGTTGCTGTAGGAAACATGGTGCTCTGGTAATCATGTGGAATATGTTCTGAGCATTCACAAAGGAATCTGGCATAGTGCATTTGGCATCAATCACACAATTACCTTGCAAAACTGAACAGAAAAGTTACACAGATCATGTCCTAGGGGTGCACGGATGTGCATCCCATCACACCATGTAACCCCATTAAGGTCTTAAAATAGGACTTAAGTGGGACTTCAGTGGTGGGTAACAGATCTTGTGCTCTGCAAAGAGATGAATTTCACTGACAGTGTGTCCACTGCATACAGGACTGGAAGAAGTTAAGGTGGCCAGGTAGGCCTATTAACTCCACAGGCTACACCTGAAGAGCCAGGAAGCAGGAAGTGCAAGCAGGTTCAGCTGTGCAAGAACCAGCAGGGCCTAAAATGCCAGGAAGCTGGCAACAGATAAGGGCTATTGCTGGGCAAGGTTAGGTTCTTCCTAGAACGAGGGAGGAATGTTTGGCAGTTGCATAGAGTTGGTGGTTGAAGTCAACCCCTGGGAGGAGGGTTGTGAGATAGTACATCCCGAGCAAGGAGAGGAACTCAAGAGTTGTAGGAAGCAGTCTAGGAAAGGAGCAGTGAAAACTGAGTGAGAAAAGCCCACAACTGCAGTGTGTAGGGTCCCTGGACTAGAGCCTGGAGTAGTGGATTCCCCAACTAGTTGCTCAGGGAGTGGCATAGACTAGTAGTTTTCAAACTTAGGGTTGGGACCCAGTATTGGGTTGCAGACCCTCAGGCACTGGGTCGCAGCACTCCTTGCTGCCACTGTCAAAAGACTAGAAGGCATTGCTCAAAGATGTAATTATTGGGTCACAGACATAAATGATTTTTTTTAACTGGGTCCTGAGGAAAGAAGTTTGAAAACCATTGGCATAGACTGATGGGGCAGTATACAAGAAGACTGCCTGGCTCACTGTGGTAGTGATAGAGAATTGCAGGGCTGTACCTGGAAGTGGGAGAATGCTGAGTGACCTAGCCAGACGGCTGAGTAATGAGGAGGATGCTGTGGTTCCTGGGACAAGAGAGGAGCTCCAGACCTGTGACATCCCCATTCTGAAAGCATTTGACCATGGGAAGGAAAGTTGACCTCAAGTAAAAGAGCTAATCTCCACAGTGACTAGGAGGAGGTGCCAGACAAGCAGTGAGTGGAGCATCTGGTGATAATAATTTTAAGATTGTAAGCTTTTTTATAAAAAGAATGGTTAATATACAGTCTTATGTATATCATTTGAGTTTGTTAAATTATAGGATCGTAATTTGGGTACCAAGTAAAAAATGGACCTGTAACATAAACTTTAAACATTTTTTCAACTGTTGATAATAGTTAGTCTTTCCAAATCTGTATAAATACAGTCTAAATTCATTTAGCTATTTTCTTTACCCGAAATAGTATATCTATATAATTTTGTTGCAGCTAAGCTGAAATGCTTTTGATACACTGAGGACCACGTGACACTGAGTCAGCTTTACATAGTACGTTTTCTCACTTCACCTGATTGAAGATCTGTTGATATGCTCCCACACTGCAGAATAGAAATATGCTTTCAGATAGTATGTTTATGTATAAGAAAGGCCACTTATTTTCAGGTAAGAAAAGTGGCTGGGTACATTTTGTACTGTAAGACAAAGCATTTTGAACTGCAGAACAAATAAAACTAACCAACAAAGCCTATTTACCAAGCTTCAGGGGAAGTTATCGTATGAACACTGACCCATGGAACTGCGCACCTGCAACCTTCTGCCAGAGCCATGAAGCTAGACCTGCATTTGTAACAAGCATGCTATTGGTCCCAATTTTATCTAGGCTCTGCCAGTGTTATGTGCTTGTGAATATGTAAGAAAAGCAAAATATCTGCTAAACTCTGCGCTTGGACTGAGACAAAAATATTTTTCTTCCAAATGGAAGCATTTAGCCCTTAGGGTTTTTAATAGACCTAACAACCCCTACCACAATGTTACAAATTGTCATAGCTCATTTTCTGTAATAATATAGCTATATAGTCTGTGGAACACAATATAAAACAGAAGACTAGGGAGGCCTATACCTCAGAAGGCTACCTCAGGTATACTGTATCATATACCTATAGTCTGGTTTCATTTTTTGTTTTAAGCAAACATTATTGCCTAAAATATTAACAGATAATTTTTCCATGGTTTTGTATGTTGTGGTGGTTGATTTTTTTTTTTTGTTTGTTTTTTGTTTTTTTAACAGAAGGCACTAAGTAATGTACCTTTTCTGATGGACTGCATTTCACAGAGTTTATGTACTTACTTATGTACTTGGAAGTGGGATTTTCTCCCACGAAAGCTCATGCGATAAATAAATCTGTTAGTCTTTAAAAGTGCCACAGGACTCTGTTGTCTTTCTACAATAGACTAACACGGCTACCCCTTTGGAATATGTACTTGCTGTGATTGTGATGTGTGAAAATATTTTACTCTTATTTGGGAATCATGATCACTCTATTTTGTAAACATTAAGTAAAACGCTTTGTGGCTGCACCCTCTCCTCAATTTAGTGTCTTAATTCTTGCTGGTAATACACATATATGCAATCTAGAAAATCTGTATGTAGCAGTGGGAGAGTATATTGAAAATGGCTTATCTCTGTGCTGGCTTCTCCACCAAATTAGGGACTTCTCAGCATGTCTGTAACTGAAATAGTGTCTATGAGGGGAGAAGTATAAGAGGGCTGGGCTATGGCGGAGTTGGCATCCATATGTATTTGTGTGTACCCATGTCTATCAACACACAGACCAGTGCAACCATCCCATGCAAAATCATATACTTAGCAGGAAAATACTCTAGTCACAACTGGCAGACTATGGTTCATACTGGTGACATTTTTTGCAGCATATTTGTGTCCATTAAGGAACACTGCTGCTACTTGTTCTGCAGTTTTTTTTTTTCCAGCAAAACAAACAAGGTGTCTTGTGGCACTCTTAAAGACTAACAAATGTATTTATCGCATGAGCTTTCGTGGGAGAAAATCACACTTCATCAGAGACTTTGAAGATTCTGCTCACACTGTTTTAAGCAGTTAGAGGATAAAGGTTGTTTTATGCACTGAAACATGAGAATTTACTTCCCTGTCAAATTTAATGTTGTAATTCTGGGTGTGTTCTTTAGTCAGTGGTAGAACTCTAGCTCCAGTTGTTTACTGGGGTCTTTTTGTGGTCTTCCCAAGGCACCATGGAAGAGCTACTTTTCTGGAGTGAATCCTCCATCAACAGAGTACTGATAGTGTTAACAAAGGCCTTACTTTTTAGGTATCCGGTTTGGTTTATAAGATTAAAAAAAAGACTAAAGGCACCATCTAACTTCCCCATTGTAAAAACACAACCGTCCTCTGCAGTAACTGCCCCAAGTTCTGCAGCAGTACTGTGCTGCAATGCAGGAGCCCGAAGTGGTACTTGTGTGTGTGTGACTGGAGCCTGGGCCTAGATCAAAATCCTCAGTCCCAGCACCCCCAACCCTTCCAGGTGACCTCTGGCTTTACCCTTCATTCCCGGCCCTATTTCAAGGGGGCGAACCTGAACGTTCATCCCTGGATTGGGATGTACAGCTCGTGGCTAGCTCCCCCGGAGCTATGCAGGCAGGGGCTAAAGGAGCAGGGACTGCTCCCGCAGTTTTGGAGAGGAAAGCTGCGGCTGGGGGGGTTAGCGTTTGCTCGAACTTTGTTCCTGAGCTGCCCCGTTGCCGGGGGGCGCCGCCAAGGCGGGGCGCTTCTCTCGGCCCCAGGCTCCCCACACCTTCCTCAGCCTCAGGCATTGTTTGCATTAACTCGTCTTGTTCTGCTTCCGGAGGCAGGCGCGCCGGGCCGGGCCGGGCGGGGATGATTTGCTGCAGATGACATCAGCTGTGGATGCTGGATCGGCGGCAGCAGCAGCGCGCCGGGATGCGCCGGGTCCCCTCCTCCTCCTCCCCGGATCCCAGCCTGCACCGTCTCGGTATAAAAGCGCCGCCGCCTCCCCGCCCGCCCTCACTCGCCTGCTGCCCGCAGCTCGGCAGCTCCGCCGCGCCGAGGAGGGAGATAATCTGCCCCCCGCCCCCCCGAGCAGCAGCGAGAGGAGGAGGAGAGGGGCTGGCAGGATGGCCACCGTGGTGGTGGAAGCGGAGCCGGACCCGTCCTGTAGCCTCCCCAACCCCACATCCCCTTCGCCCAGCCTCTCGCACCGCTTCCTCGACAGCAAATTCTACCTGCTGGTGGTCATCGGCGAGCTGGTGACCGAGGAGCACCTGAGACGGGCCATCGGCAACATCGAGCGCGGTAAGCCGCTGCCCCTGCCGGAGGCCGCCCTATCGCTGCTTGGGACCGGCGCGCTGCCGCCACAGGTTGCGCGGAGCCCTGTCTGGTCCAGTCTCTTCCTTGGAGACCCCCGCCCATAAATGCCCACGGCTCGGAGCCAGCCAGCGGCTCCTGCTCGCAGCGCCAAGATGTGGCCGCGCCCGAACCGCAAGGGGAGAAGGAAAATGCGATGCAGCCACTCCCTTGGCCGAGGGATTCCTCCACCCGCTGCAGCGGGGCGCGCTGCCCAGCTCGGCTTCACCCTCCCTGGCACGCGTCTCGGCGGGGTCGGGCGGCTGGGCTGGGCTGGGCTGGAAGGACTCCGCAGGGGGGGGCGACCGCGGTTGCTGAGGCGTGGCTGTGGTTCAGCTTTGGTGCAAGGGGAAGGATACAGCCCTTTCCTCCGCTGGGGGTGGGGGGCGCCCGCGCTCGGTGTCATCATTGCCCTTGGGCGGTGGGGGGGGCTTCTGATTCTCTGCCCTCTTGCTTCAACTCCTCGGACCCACCGACCCCTGGCGGGAATGCCCAGACATAAAGGAGACAGCAGGCATCTGTCTGCTGTGTTCAAACCTGCCGGAATCTACTAGTTTGGGGCAGTGCCATGAGACGCCCAGGGGTGTTGAGTCCAAAAAGCAGCGGCTGAGACGAAGGGGGCAGCTCCTTCTGTGTTGCACTGCCTCCCCCGCACAAAGCTCTGCAGTAGGGTTTTGCTGCACCCACCCAGGCGGAGACACAAGGTGAACTGGTGCGACAACAGACCCACTGCAACTGCTCCCGAGTTTTTAACACTATCTTTCTTGCTTCTGATTTCCCGCACTCCCCCTTCCTCGCCATTTTCACTGCGCGCTCTGCTAGTGGGTTTTTCTGCAGAGGTCGTTCCGGTCTTCTGCTGCAGCAGTAATGCCTCCCTCACTTTCCTTATTCCCCTCTTGGTGCTGCTGGAGTCTGTCTAGTGTCTATCCAGAGAAACCGGCTCGTGGGCGTGGTGCAGTCCGCACTGCGGTCCCTATGGCAGCCCATAGCGGACAAAGGGCGTTCACACAGCCAAGAAAAAAAAATTTACAAAATTTTTGTTTTAAAAACAAACAAAACAACCCCCAACCCTGCATTTCCTCACTGCAAAATAAAATTAAAAGGGATTTGGAGTCGTAGTTCTGAATAGCAAGGAACACTTGATCAGGAAGGCAGCAGCTGCTTCTTTTGTTTCTAACTTTCAGCAGTAAGAGTTTTTGTTCGCTTTAGAAAATTTTACAGAAATAGATTTCATAGAAGGAAAAACAACAAAGATTAAAGTGATACACTTTATATATCTGAACATTTACTCATAATGTTTACATTATCCAGCTACAGGCTGCTGCTATGATTCATAGTTTATTTGCTACATTTTTTTAAAAAGTCAGTCATCAAAATAAGTAAAAATCATAGATTTTATTAATAAATCCTTGATACTGTTTCTAAATAATAGTTTTCAGTGTATTCTAAGAATGCGATGATTACACAATATTGATATGCAATGCAAATAAAATCATTACTAGGTGTCATAGTTTATTAAGCTATATTTCTAATGCTTTTTAACAAATGTGTTTTTGTTTTGGGCTGAGAAGGGTAGGTAGTTCAGTAAATTTTCATTGTCTGAGAGAGAGAGAGAGAGAGAGAGAGAGAGAGAGAGAGAGAGAGAGGCTTAAAAAGTGAATTGGTTACATTTCTGGTTTGTAGGTGTGGTTCAGCAGTCCCAGTAGGACTTGATTGTCTCTTCCTATTGTTGCTTCACCACTCACCATCTGCTTTCGTTTTTTTTTTTTTTCTTTCCCAGTGAATTTATTTTTTTTACTCCTTTCTAATTAAGGGTTAGCTCATCATAAGTAACCATCTTTTAAAATGACCTTTTAAATCTTTATAGCTGCCATTGTTTTCTAGTGAGAACTGCCAATGCTGGTGCTCTGTAATTTAGAGCCACTTGGTCATTATATTGTTCTAATTTCACCTAAGTTTTGATTGAGTTAAAGCTGAGTTGGCTGCATTTTAAATCAAATTATTAATAATTAATTGAGCAAACGGATGTGTCTTCTTCCCTCAAGACATCTGATGTCATCCTTCCTCTGAAGAAATCCTCTTCAGGCACTTGAAGCTTCTGCTGTGCAATTCCTACTGTACACTTTCCATTTTTTCCACTTATATTTTCAAAGCATAGCATCTTTTAAAATTTTTGATATTTATAAGCAATGTTCTGGGCTGTCTACTCTTAATTTTGGATTAGAAGTCACCTCTCTACTGCAGGTGGCAGACAATCTGATTAGGAATTCAGCTGCTAGAGATATCATTGATGCTCAGCTGCTTTGTTCTGGATTAACATGCTGGGAGAGTCGGTAGTTGTATATCTGTGGAGTAAACATGAGCTTGCTGAATTTCTTCTCTGTGGAAAGCACACTACCATCTGGAAAAAACAGTCCATTCCAAAACCATCTATTCTCAACCAGGCCTTCAAGAGTTCAACATCTTTGTTAACTCTTCTTTGGTGTCTGGTTTGTCTCTTGAGCGTCATCACTGAAAATGGTGAATTCTTGTACTGTAAAGAAGATGTTATCTGAGTCTCATTATGAGTTTGCTAACTGTATTTTTAAATTCTGAAGCATTTCTTCTGTATAACTCTTGTTTGAAATTGCAATCTGGGCTAGGATTGCTTTCTGACATGCCACATAATGGCTGCAAGATCTGTCCAGTACACAGTCTCAGAAACCTTGTGGGCGTGCCCATTCTGCTGTATAATTAGTCCAGGAGTTAACAGCACCTGTATTCCTAATATCTCAGAAGGAAGGACTGATCCCAGTTCCATTGTACTTCCACTGATTACATGAATCACAATAAATAGATGTAGCCCCTCCTGCCTACTGGCCCAGCATGAGGGTGTTCAAGATAGGGGAAGTCTGCCCTGGTGGCCTTTTACACAAGTTAGGAAAACTAGGGCTGAGGCTCCTCTGTGTGCTCTGCGTTGTGTTTGTGTGTTTACTCAGACCAGACCCACTCAGTCCGATCACCAGGAACAGGGTTTTATTCTGCAAGAGACATAACAGCAGCATTACACTCCATTGCCCTCCTCCCTGCTTGTCTGCCACATGCTCCCAGCTTCAGTCCATGCAGACACTCCCTGCTGGGGAGGGTAGGAGATGCTTCCTGCCAGGAGCCAGGAAGTTCTCCCAACATGCCGCAGTTTGTAGTCCAGAACTTGTAGTTCTCACTGCTGCTGTTGAAGCACTCTGGACCTTGGGCTACATAGAGATTTCAGTTGTCCTTGGTTTGTGGTTCCAGATTTACCTCCACATCACTTAAACATGATGTCCTCACTTTTACTATTTGAAATTTGACGGTTATATCAGAAATGCAGAATCATGAACCTTCAAGCACAAAAATGCTGTTTAAGATGAAGAAAGTAATTACACATCATTAAGCTTCCAGCATTTTCTTGAGTCTTGTGTTTTGCACATATCACAGACTGAGTAATCTGACTGTGTGCAATAAAATACTATAACACTCTCAAATTAGGCGTAAATCCACACTTTACTCATTTGCACAAAAGGATGTCCATGCACTGAATGATGGCAAGACAGCATTTATGACCTTGCACATCACTGAATCAGAGTCTGTGTTGCTTGATAGGTCTACCCAACACTTGTTGTCTGTCCCAGAACAACACCATTGCTCATCATTCTTGGCTTGCTGTCTTGGGTCAAAGAGCTGTAGGTTGCCCGAGTTAATTTCTTAGCTTCATGATTCATGGTCAATGTACATTTACAGAAAGCATTTCTCTACTATGTTGCTTATCTGGATCATGCTTGATCCTGGATATGGGATTATCTTTAAGGTGTACTTTTTTTGAAGCCATTAAATATGAGCACTGTTACTGTGGTGTATTTAACTCCCAAACTGACTCATCAAAAATACTCTGCATGACCATGAAGCTTCTAGCAAATGAAGATAGGAGGACTTGTAGCAGAGGGTAACCTCCAGTGCCAACATAAAAAGATGTTTATAATTCAAGTAATGAGGTGGTCCCCCTGTTGTTCAGCTAAACAATTTAGTTATGGAATTATTTTCATAAACTGTTGTGAAGTGTATGGAAAATCATGTATTTCTAAAACTTGTATAGTGTTTAAAATAGCAGTTACTTAATTATAAAGTGCCATACCCCAATATCAGACACATTGATAGTCTGTCTGGTAAACTGTCATAAAGACCTTTATGAAAATTCATCAAAAGTAGCTAGTCTTTGTGCTTTCTGGCCCTGCTGCAGAATCAGCATTCCTAGTGGCAAAAAGTTGCTATTGCATCTAAACAGAGAGAGTTAAATTCTGTCCTCCCTGCAGAATCATATAGAATCAGGAGAAATAAACCCATATTTCAGCAGATTTGAAGTTGCAGGAAAACATTATGTAGCTTTCCCTATATAGCAAGGGCCTGTGGAGTTGTCAGGGGGCAAGGCCCTTGAAATGTAAATCCTCAAATTTGCATGGGAAATCCAGTCCTCAAAGCTATTGATCTCAGGCCAACCAGGCACCTCTCTCAGGAGTCAAGCTGGGACTGGTGTGCTTTGGGGTTTCTTTGTGGGGTTTTCCCCCCACTTGAGAGGGAAGACAGTTAGAAACAGGAGCTCAAACCAGCAGAACTAAGTACTACTGGAATTTCCAAGGAGCTGGTACCATATTGAGCAGCTGGTCTGACCCTTACTCTAGCTCCTGCAACTGAGTGTTCCCTCCTCATCCCCCAAAATATTGCAGAGTCATGACTTCTCAGTTGCATGCCAGGACATCTTCAGAAAAGAAGAAGCCAGAAAGACAATTCAGCTTGTGCGAATGGGAAGGCACTGATTCCGTTATAAACTCTGCTCCTGTCTTCCTGCCCATCTGCTTGCCATCCAGACTGGGTAGTTTGTCTAATCACTGCCATTCCCCCAGCAGAGGACCATGAACTTTTGAAATTTGTTTTCAAAATGCTGAGAGTGACTGCTGTACTTGAGTACAGCCTGTACTCTTTTTCACTTTTTAAAAATAGACTTTTTGAGTTGTAGAAAAATATAAAATATTCCAGACCATGACAATAATTTCATATTTGGTTTTCTCTTTCCTGTGTTTATTGAAAGTTGTAGCCTTTATTTTATTTAGCTTTTCCCCATCTATGGCCTTTTACAAATATTAATGTAAACCTATGTAAGGTGGGGAAATTTGTGTCAAGAATCTTATTCTTTAAATAGCTGAGAAAAGAAACTGTACAGCAAAGTAGTAGGACTGTTTCCAAGTTTACTTGATCTCCTCCCTTTTAAATTAATTTAAAGTAGGTTTTCTGTTTCAGAAAGAAACAGAATTTTGACACTTCTTGGACAAAGGGAATAAATTAGCCGTTTGTTTTTATCTGACATCCATGGTGGCTCGCTGCTATCATAATAGCTCTGAATTAAGAGCCATGCTAATTTAATAACTTAAAGCATTGGTACTACAATATATGCAGACATAAGCCATTTTTCGTTTTCATGGGAGCAAATACAACAAGCTTTTAATGTGGCTAAAATATCCTGCTGAATAATTTTGTTTTATGCAGTTCAGTAGCTAATCAGTAAAAACAATGTATTACTATGCTGTCAGTCAGTTTGGGGAGGCATATACTAGCAGTAAATATGCCAGAATGCTGCAGTATCAAACAAGCAATTCTGAGATTGCAGAAACCATCCTCTTTTTAGCACCAATAGACTGACTTTCTCTCATTTCTCACTTTTTACAGTTGTCTGAGTGTGTTTCGGATCATGCAACTTTGGTCAATAGTGAGTGCAAATGAAGAAAATAGCTTTTAAATGTTGGATATGAGAGAGAGGCAGGCTTTGGAATGAAGCACTATTTTATTCTGATGAATGAGAACCCAGAAATATGCAACTGAAAACTTTCAAAGCACACATCAGATATGAATGCATATATTTGTTTTTACTAGGAATCCGATCATGGGACACAAATCTGATTGAATGCAACTTAGATCAAGAACTCAAACTTTTTGTGTCTCGCCATTCAGCCCGGTTCTCTCCTGAAGTTCGAGGTAAGACTTTTGAGTTTTGTCCAATGTTTGGCAAAGCGTTTTTTTTTTTTTGTTTTTTTTAAAATAAATTAAAAAAATTTTTTTATTTTTTTTTTTTTTAAAGAAAATTTAAAAAATACTTCATAACTCTTAGTTTCTAGTCTCTTGTATAGGATGATTGTTTTATCTATTAAAAACACTTCAAGGATTATATTCTTTTGTCAAAATATTCAAATATTTGATGCAAAATATTTGTTACTACTTTTTTCCAGGTAAGCTGACTATAATTTATGCTTTTGGTTATGTTGCATGTTCAGCGCTATGTTAAACTTCATTATACATTGATATTTGGGTGCTACTGAGGTTTAAGCAATATTCATTATTTGAATCAGGTGGTCCTTTTCCTTAAGGTAAAGTGGCAGATTAATAGCCTGGGAGACTGGTGATGTCTCTTATCAGAATGGGTACAGCAAAATCCCAATAATGTGCCTTGATCCTGACTGGAATGGACTACCTCAAGATGCAGGTGTGGTGGTTTATTTTCTAATATCGTTTACTCTGAGAATAAGGCTGTAACAGAGGCGGAGGCTTTGTGATATGGAAATATGTAATAAGAACTACATTTAGCTGATTAAACTCATGTTGAATGGGTCACCAAAGGGCTAGCTAATGGTAGTAACTTTTTGGTCACTGCCTACTTGGGCTAGAATTGAATTGATAACAAAAATGAAAACTCCATAGCCCTCTAACAAACCCTTCCCCACCCATTTCCTTGCTTAAGGTACATTTTGAGAAAGAAAAAGTAAACAAGCTTTAGCTTTCTTGTGAAATGCATGTTTCTTTGAGTCAAAAAAATTACAGTTCTGGGGTGCTTAAACAATGTTTCACCCCATCCCTCTTTTAATGAAAAGGGTTTTCAACCACTAGAAGCCACAGATCCCTTGAGATCTACATGAATCTTCTGTTGGATTCCCCTGATGTTCATGGCTTTGCACCTGCTCCACAGAATGGAGCATGTAATGCAAAGATTAATACAACTCGCTCTGATTCCTGAGAGTCAATAGTGAAGGAGGAGAGGGCTTTGGTTCCCTCTGCTCTCAAGTCCACCCCCTCTTCACACCTGTATCTCAAATTGTTTGGAGGGTGTTGTGGCATTTGGGTATGACAGTGGGCAGCACTACAGAAGTGGCCCCTGGTAACCCCCTACTATACAGAAAGGAAGGACAGCATATGGATGTGCAGGGGTTTGTGTGGTGAGTGCATGTGAACTGGCTTATTCTGGGGTTTGCTGGTCATTCAAGTTGATTTCTTCTTCCCCCTAAAAGTCAGCTTTTTATCTTCCCATATTTGAACAACAACTGCACCTAACCTGCTAATTTTTCAGTTTGATTAAAAAAAAAAAAATCAGAATTGGTATAATTCCTGTTCTGTGAACATGGTTTATATATACTGTTGTCTCTGAGAGGTTCAGGTAGAATTTTCCAGTCTTCTGTTGTGAATGGTTGAGGGAGCATCTTTCTTTCATGGGGACTGGTCACTTTTTAATGAGACCTAGATCTCCTCTTCCGAATTTTTCTGAATATCTGCTCTTATGAGGATTTGTACCAACAAAAATTAGTTATATAATTTGTTGTGAATCATACAGAAATGCCTTCGGTCATTTCATGGGACTCTGATTGATAATTTTTTTTTTTTTTTTTTTTTTTTTTTTTTAAACAAACATTGAATTTGATTGCACGTGTCTAATCTTAGTTTTCAGTTAATACTATATAAGCTTCTCAACTGAATGCAGGTTGCTTTCACTAGTAAAATATTTGTGGTTGCAAGTGTAACAACTAACAGTATAATATTGACTAAATAACATTAAAATTATTGGTTGTGGGTATTGTAAGGATGGCTAAGAAATGCTGCTACAGCAGATTCCTAGAGCCAATATCACAAACTGTAACAAAGAGAGTCGTCTGGCTCTTGTCTTGCAGTATTCGTCATCTTGAAAAACACACAAACTTTTTCTATCTCTTCTTTCTTCAATACTGGTTACAGCAGCCTTTGTCTCTAATAATCAGACCAGTGACCAAATGTGCATAGACTTTACCAGATTTAGAAAACCCAAAATTGTTCAGATCATGAAACAGTAGAACAAATTCAAGAAACCATGAACATCTAAGCCCTGGTCCTGCAATCATTGACCTGCATGGAAGCAGGATCAGATCTAAAGTACACGTATTGTAATTTGGTTTAATTTTCACTTACCATGAACCAAATTCAGCTGCTTAGTCACACAAGTTTCCCTTTTGGGAGTACTCAGATGAAAAAGATTAGCAGGCTTTAATCCCGGAGGTGGGAATGTATAATCTACAAACTTAATTTGTAAATGTCTAATTTAAGATATTTATCTTAAACAAACAAACAAAAAACGCCCCAAAACAAACAAAAAAAACCCAAACCCAACCTAACCTCTGTGCCTTTATTTTAGTAGAAACATTTCAGATTTTTCAGCAAGTATTAAATGGCTTAACTCAGACATTTTTTTTATAGTGTTGCATGAACTAAAACAAAGGAAATTCTCAGATTTCATTTACATTAAAAAAGTAAGATTATACAGCACATTGTTCAATGTAAAGATTATAAAATCATCTAGGAAATATTCTCTAGGAATTGTATTTTTAGCTGCCCTTTTTGTCTAGACTTGGCTGTTTAGTCTGTCATTACTGCAGCTTAATTGTATGTGACTGGAATTCATCACCATCTCTATGACAAGCAGTAATGAATGTGTTTTCTAGCGCTGCTCAGTCTTTAAACAATAAGCTGCAAAAATCTATGTTCAAAGGCATTAAGGAGTCTGTCTTAAATCTGAAAAATCCAGGAAATTCAGATGTAAAGCTGACATTCTATGTCAAGTTCTATCCTCAGATGCTTGTATAGGAACTTCCATTGGCCTCAGTGAGATCCCCTCTTCACAGTACTAAGGTCAAAATTTTGGTCTCTATCCCTAGTGACTTGATAGTGAACCCATGTGAGACTACATTGTAATGTCCCCATTGTGTCATGAAAAGGAAGCTTTTTTTTGTAGCTCTCTTAGAATAAAATGATTTCTATTGAGTCTGGATTGAAATTAAACTAACTGATTTCACAACAGAGTTGATGTTTTCCATAAGTGCAAAAGAGACTTCTCCTGGGAGGCTGTTGATAGTTTCTAATATTACTGATTCAAATTGGAAAATTTTGCGGGATCCAGGTAGCTAAGACCCATGTTCAGTTTAAAAAAAAAAAAAAAAAAAAAAATAGTAGTTACCATGAGGAAAAATCCACCTGACAAGATTCCAGTAGAGCTGATGGTGTTTAGGTGGGGGTGTGTTAAATGACAAATGTTATCCTTAATTTTGAAATTTCCTACTGTTGCCTGTTTAAAACCAAACCCTTAGTGCGGGACTGGAAAAACTGGGTGCTAGGTCACCATGGTGACTGGGGTTTGTAGCCTGCCTCCTAGCTCTGCTGTGGAAATTCAGCTGAGTGTCCCCTGGTGACAAAAAGTAAAACTGCTGGCGCCTAGCTGGGAGCCAGTTTTGTTAAGCTCTGCTTTAGTGTGACCCAAACGTAAAGCTGGATTAACTGTTTGGGGTAGGGACTCTTTTCTAACTTTGTGTGGAGTTTAACACAGGGGGGTCCTCCACCTGCCTGAGGCCCTTTCTAAGTGCTACCCCAATATAGATATGGAACAATGACAATAATTTTGTGCAGACCCCTGCATAATTGCATAGTGACAACGGCAAGAACAATAAGGTTCCCCAAACTTCTCATAGCAACTCAAGGGCTGTGCAAAGCAGCAATGCAAACAGGGAACGTTGCTCCAAAAGAGGGCATGACAGAGGTGGGACCACACCCATAAGGTGCAAGGAGGGGCACTGAAGAGAACATGCCTCTGAGCATCCATACATCTTTAACATTTGTATATATGAATTAATGTAAGGCCTAATTTTGTTCCTACTGCATTGAATGGCAAAACATCCATTGACATCAATAGGAGCAGACTTGAATCCCAATGTATTTTTAAAAAGTTATCAAGAAAGAATAAATTCTCTTGCTGTTGTTCTGTATGCTCAGTTATAGGCCAGAACAGTACTTAGGTTCACAATATATCGTGCCCTGAAAAATGGGGTTTAAAATGGAAATGCTAACAGGCCATTTCCTGTGGCTTTTATACAGCAGCTGAGTTAGCAGGCTCCTTAATAAAAAATCGTGCATTGATGTTGTCAGGTCCTGGTGGAAAAAAGGAATAGTCAAGCTAATTAAATGGTTGCCAAGACAACAAGGAACACCACTTTAAATGGATACTCCAGTGCTTACCTCTTTCTTTGTTTTCTTCACCAGGAACTAATCATTTCCACCATATTTTGAAGTAAAATTCACAAGAAAAAAATCTCTCTCACACACATGCGTGCAACACACACTTTTTTTTTAGTCCTTTTTAAATTAAAAAAAAATTTTTTTTGCAAATGCATAATAAGTGAAATTCTTCTTACCCAAAGCCGAAATAAATAGGCTTGGTGTGGGGAAATTGGTGTGGGATGAGGAAAGATGGAATCTATTCTCCTTTCAGACCGGCCCTCCACAGATGCTCTTCTGCCATTATCTGCTTCCTGCACAGAGGTTTCCAGGCACTGAATCAGTGTGAATTCTAGGCTGTGTCCAAATAAAACCCATTTTAGCTAAAGCAGTGCAAGGTTTGTGTGTAAGCCATTTCCTATTGTCTCCCTTCCTAATTTGTCCTAATGAACAACATCTTTACCTATTCAATACCAGGCAGGAGCTCAGTGATGTGGAGGCTCTGTTGATGGCCATTCCATCCACACCTCTGCCTATGTCCGGAGACTTAAACAATGAGGAGGGCCTTTCCTTGGTCTTGTGTAGTAAAGTGAACTCTACCTAAAATGTATTGTTTGTGTTCTAAGAGATTGTTGTTTGACTAGATTAGCACACTTACAAATAATGAGACTAAAAGATGATATAGCAGTCTAGTCCAGGGGTAGGCGGCCCTTGGTATGCATGCTGAGAGTGGTACACAAGCCCATTCGGAGCAGCACACAGCAGCCCCTGCAATGCCACAGAAATTGTGGTGCCTGCCACCAAAAGCCACTCTGGGTGGCTTCTTTTGGAGGCGCGGGGGATCCCCGCCATGCCCATGCTCCAGGCATGGCATGGAAAGATGCTGTCTGGAGCAGCTCCTTTCCATAGCATGCTGCTGCCAAAGGAGCCACTCTGGGCAGCTTCTTACCGCAGCTTGCCTGGGGACCCCAGTCAAGCCACCAAAAGGAGCTGCTCTGAGTGGCTTTTTTCCGCAAGTGGCTCCTTTCAGCAGCATGCCTGGGAAGTACCCTACTCCCTCAGCTGTGGCCACCACTGAATTTTCAGGCAGCCGCCACTTTTTTTGGCTGAAAGGGCCACCGGCACTGGCTAAGGGGCAGGGAAGAGGGGCCAGCATGGGAGTTGACAGAGGTTGCTGACCCCTGATCTATTCTGCAGGCTCTCAATATGGTGGTTATGAGGCGTAGCTGAGTGACAAACGTGCTCAGAGTGGATTACAGTCACTCTCCCTTTCCTTATAGTTATATGAGAAGTGGATCCCAATTTTGGGGGTGGTTTGTAACATGGGCTCATGACACATATAAAAGGTTGAGAACTCCCAGTCCACTAGTCTGTTCCACTGGCGCTTTCCTTCTTTCTCCTCTCTATGGAGAAATGTGTGTACATACAAAATACATAGCTATAGAGAGACATGCAGCCACATGCATGCTAATTTGGATTCATGTGCTGTATTTTAATCTGTATGTTTTTGCAAAACATTTCAATGAACTTTCTTGAAGGAGATGTTGCTGCATAGGCATTATTTGCACCACACTTTTAAATATAAACTTTCTGCTAAATGCTGCCTTGTAATACAAAACGGTAGTTTCTCCATCAATAAAGGGCCCTCTCGGAGACAAGGCTGGATTAACTCTAGGGGCTGCAGCCATGGACTAAACGCGGGCCCCTGCCACATAGCAATAATCCAGGCCAGCACAGCACCAGCTATGCCCCTGGGGCTCAGGCTGGCCTGGCAGGTCTCTTCTGCCAGGCCCCTCAGGGCCCTAGCATAACAGTCCAACAGTGCTCTGGGCTGCTGCTGGAAGCCGCACTACTATTCAGCCCTGCCTTGAGCACTGCTGCATGTGCTGGCCCTCCTCAGGCAGTCAGCCCGGGGGTGGGGGGAGCACTGTGGCCTAGGGCCCCAGCACCAATGGGCCTACCCTTCCACCTCCAGTGTGCACGGAGCACTGGCCTGCCCTGCGCTGCAGGGCAGGTGGGGCTGCTGGGTAGTCCTGGGGTGGCATGCCCTAGCCCTGCCCCCACCCTCCAGGCTGGCCACAAAAGTGGGCAGCCCGGGCCCCTTAATCTGGCCTTGCTCAGAGATGTGCAGCTTTTCCTGTGTTAAAATACATACACATACAATGTACACCTTTTTAAATTCTTGTTTTTGCATATAAATCTTACCGACTTCTGATGAAAATTGTGTGTAGAGTTTTAATTAAAATGACGTAGATACCTTTATTAATCATGTAAGGAGAATGCAGGGAATGGTAGATACTCTGGAGGGCAGGGACAGGATCCAGGGAGACTTGGACAACTTGGAACACTGGGCCGAAAGAAACCTCATGAGGTTCAACAAAGACAAATGCAAAGTCCTGCACTTAGGACGAAAAAATCCATGCACTGCTACAGGCTGGGGACCGATCGGCTAAGTAGCAGCGCTGTAGAAAAGGACCTGGGGGTTATGGTGGACGGGAAGATGAATATGAGCCAACAGTGTGCCCTTGTTGTGAAAAAGGCCAATGGCATATTAGGCTGCACCAGTAGGAGTATTGCCAGCAGATCGAGGGATGTGATAATTCCCCTCTATTCGACACTGGTCAGGCTGCATCTGGAATACTGTGTCCAGTTTTGGGTTCCCCACTACCAAAAGGATGTGGACAAATTAGAAAGAGTCCAGCGGAGGGCAACAAAAATGATTAGGGGACTGGGGCACATGACTTATGAGGAGAGACTGAAGGAAGTAGGCTTATTTAGTCTACAGAAGAGAAGACTGAGAGGAGATTTGATAGCAACCTTCAACTACTTGAAGGGCTGCTCCAAAGAGGAGGGAGCTAGGCTGTTCTTGATGGTAGCAGAGGACAGAACAAGGAGCAATGGTTTCAAATTACAGTTGGGGAGGTCAAGGTTGGATATTAGGAAGAACTTTCTCACTAGGAGGGTGGTGAAGCATTGGAATGGGCTATCTAGGGAGGTGGTAGAATCTTCATCTTTGGAGATTTTTAAGGCTCGGTTAGACAAAACCCTGGCTGGGGTGATTTAGTGGGAGTGGTCCTGCTTTTTAGCAGGGGGTTGGACTAGATGACCTCGTGAGGTCCCTTCCAACCCTATGATTCTATGATATGTGCATTGCTTTTTAGCCATTAATGTTTGCCTTTTGTATGAGAAATACTGTACTATATTTGTTAAATAAATATTCATGTCTCCAGTTATTGAGACCAGACCTGTGTTAGACAGAAAAACAATGGACCAGATTCTCAGCTGGTGTGTTTGTGTGTATGTATGTTTTGGATCTCATTTATACCAGCATAAACCAGAGTAACGGGGACCACAATCTGTCACTAGGTGTGTCTGTATTGTAATATGTAGCTAATATATTTTGTTGTGCTATGCGGAGGAAAGGAGAATGCTGTCAATATCTAAGCACTGAGCAGCGTCTCCAAACGCTTAGAGAGAAATTCAGCTCCAAAAAAAGTAATCTGGCATGTCATTAAGCTCAGGAGGGGTCTATAAATATGATTCTCCACCTAACAGAGACTTCTAACCCCAGAATGTAAGAACTATCTGGGGGAATCAGATTTGCTTGGTATATATTTGGGGAGTTTAGTGCCAGCTGGCAAAAAGATTTGTCTTTGTTCTATAAAGTAGTTGCTACTTGAAAGAAAGAAAATGGAGGCAGAGAGATCTGGAGTAGAGAACTGAGCTAATTTATGCTGCTGGATCCATGATTGGTGTTCCCTGTAGGAGTGTTGCTGCTAGCAACTTCCCGGTAGTCATTGTCTCACGACAGAGTAATGCTGAGGTAAGGGATTGCAGATGTCCTTAAGTGAAAAAAGGATCCCAACGATGGTGCTCTCTCAAAGAAATGCCATGATTTCAGAAAGTATAATTAGCTTTCTTTTGTAGAGTGCAAAAATTTCCATAGCTCAGTAAAGGATTACAGTAAAATACCTAGCATGTCTGGGCACAGTAATTGATACAAATTACAAAAACTCTTCCTTTTAAAGGTAATTAAAATTCCAGAAGTATGCTACTAAGTAATTTTATTTGTTCTGTGTGACACTGATGTGACAATCATTCTGGAATTACTTGACATGTCTGGGTGTTTTAGGAGTGATCTAAAAGACAATTAACACAAATTTACATTACTGCTAAAACACCAGTATACACTTGATGTTAAGGGTGCTAGTGTGAATCAGCAATAGTACTGAAGTTTTATTTTTAAATGCATTGCATCAGGAGCAGATTAAATTTGAAGGGTACTGTCCAGAGTCCATAAGAGAGCGTTGGTTGATCTGTGGAGGGTGGTCAGTGGTGTTGGGTTAGGTGAACCTGAGCTGAGTAGTTCCTTTGAGATAATTGACATTACCATTGTTAATATTTTGTGTTGGAGTTGTTGCTTTAAGAGGATGCATGATCAACCTTAGCTGGCAATCTTAAGGTTTTTGCTGAATTGCTCTCCATATTGCTCTTTATTCAGTTGCATCTTTCTAGACTCCTCTGTTATTTTTGGTTGTCACCTTTATTATGGCTCATATTGATCTTTGTTTCAGTATTCATTTTCACTGTCCTTTCCTTATTGGCCTCTGTTCAGTGTCATTAACACATGACCTACCTCTGGTTTTTTTTTATGTCTTCCTTCCTGGATTTGTTATAAGTGTGTAACCAGGCTGTCGCTGCCATTTGTCACCTGCTTTCCAGTTGTCATAGCCAGCATGTTTAAATGTTGGCTTTTCATATTTTCTTTTATGATTCATCTTTTATTTCATTATCTAGACTCTTTCCATCCACATTCACCTACAATTTGTCAAGTTAGTTGTTGGGCAATGCTGAGCTGAGTTTTAAATGTTTCTGTTCAGTATCTATAATGAACAAAGGGTTTGATCCAAAGTTCATGGAAATAAATGTAAAGCTTCCCAGTGATTTTAGTGGCTTTAGATCAGGCCATAACAGTTCTGAATTACTATAGGCCAAATATTTCCTATCATATTTACATATGTCATATAACAAGTGCCAGACCTCAATGACTACCTGAAAGGAAGGGAGAAGGAAATTGAATTTCCCTATTATTCAAATGAAATGGCACTTCATTTCCAGTGAAAAGCCTTCCTGTAGTGTGTATAATAGTAAGAATAGAGCTGCCATTATAGCCAACAGGAGTTCTGTCATTGACTTCAATAGGAACAGAAGCATACTTTACGTGGCTGTTAACTGTACAGGGAGAACTAGTTATGTGCAATGTTGACAACTCTCTCAAATTTGAGAGAAATTCAGTTTTGGCAGCTGCTACTGCTGCTGCACTCAGTCTCTCAATGACATGAAAAGCTCTAGCCACCCTACAATATTGTGGAGGCAAAATCAGACAGCATGCCCAGTGCCTTGTAAACTAAAGGAGGCTAGCTAAACTGCTAGCCCATCCAGAGTTTATTAATATTTCTGTGCACTTCACAGACCTGATTATTAGCTAAAAATCTCATGTTGCTATCTTAGGGGGTAACCACCATTCATCCATTGCACAATATAACTTTAGGTAAAACTGGAGCTAGAACCCAGTACTGTAAGAGTAGGTCTACCTAGTAAAAAAATCATATGTCGCTGTGAGTCTGAGCCTGGGTCAACTGATTTGGCCTCATGTTACAGAGCTAAAGATAGGGGTGTAGATATTCCTGCTGAGGCTAGAGCCTAGCTCTGAACTCCATGAATTTTGTATTACAAATTTACCACTGTACTTTACACTGGGTTGAAAGCTTTTCAGGGCAGCATATAGTCTGACCTAATGGTTGGAGCAGAAGTTGGGAGCTCAGTTAGGTCAGAGTTTGAGGTATGCCAGAGGACAGACTGAGAGTCAGGTGTCAGGCAGGCTTACCAGATCAGTCAGGCAATCAAAAGAAACAAGAAGTCCTGTGGTTCTTTTAAAGACCAACAACTTTATTTATCGCATGAGCTTTCATGGGTGCAATCCCACTTCATCAAATGAAAAAATAAACATGAATATAGCAATAAGAGCAGGTAGTGCAAGGGAAACAGCAGCCCTCCAAGCAGGGCTGTCCCTAGGGGGAGCGGGGCCCAGGGCCAATCAGCTGAGGCAGGGCCCCCATGCTGATGGAGAGTGCGGCAGGCCGGCCTGCCCCACCCCCCATGGACCCTGGTTGCCCCCGGGGGAGTCAGCCCCGGATGCCAAGGCTGGGAGCTACGGCGGAGAGCGGGGGCCGCGGTGGGGAGCCGTGACCATGGGGGGCGGGGAGCCGGGGCTGCGGCCGCAGGAGGCAGGGAGCCAGAGCCGCAGCCCTGGGCCAGGAAGCGGAGGCCGGCCCCGGCTTCCGCCGCCCCAGTCGCAGCTGGGACCCCAGGCTGCTGCGGCTGGTGCCCCAACCGGGGAACCAAGGCCCCTGCTAGCAGCCAGCCATGGCCTGGTATCCTTCCTGGCCGCATGTGGCCCTGGCCAGGGGTGTTGGGCAGGCTGCCCCCTCCCCTGGGCCTGTGTGCTCTGCCCTGGGGGTGGGGAGGAGGGCTGGGCCAGGGGAAGCACTCCTGGACTGCCCTGCTGCCTACGGCTCCCCAGGCAGCGGGGAGCAGTGTGAAGCCCGGCTGTTGGGGGGCTGCGGTGTGGGACAGCGCAGGGCCCACATAACCGCAGGGCCCGGGGCGATCGCCCTGTTCACGCCTCCTCCACCTCCCCTCCCCCTCCCGAGGACGGCCTTGCCTCCATGCAGGGGAAACTCAGTTTCTGTGCACAACTTGTTCCCGAGCTTGCTTTTAAATAAAAGCAGGGAAAGCAGTCAAGAACCCCAGAATTCCACCAGTCAGATCCCAAACAGGAGTCCTCTGTCAGATTTCTGCTTCTAGTTCTGCTAACTCTGGGTGCGTCTACACTTGTAAATTAAGTCGACTTAAGCTTGCTTAAGTCAACTTAATTTACTCTGCGTCTACACTACATTTTCCTTAAGTCAATTTAAGCAAGCAGCTTAAGTCGACTTAAGGAAAATTAAGTCGACTTTGTTAAACCTAGTTTAAAGTCGACTTAGGGCTACTCTGCGTCCACACTGGCTTAAGTCGACTTAGGGCTCTCCAGGACTCCACCACTGCCCTCCCTGCTGGGGGGGAGGGGTGGCGGCACAGGGGGAGCCTGGCATGTCCCCCCACAGGGCAGGGCAGAGCCCTGCCCACCCTGCCCCTATGCCCTGCCAGGGTCCCTGTCCCTCTTTGCCCCATTGTACCCAGGTACAATGGGGCAAAGCTGAACTCCCTGGCACTTGGCAAGGGATGCCCCCCACCACCGTGGACCTCTCCCAGGTCCACCTAGCCCCTAGAAGTTGATGTAGGCATCCAGTGTGGATGCTCTAGGTCAACTTTGTAAGTTCCCACCTAAGTCGATTTAAAATTTAGGTGTGGATATGCAAAGTCGACTTAGCTGAAGTCAACTTAGCTAAAGTCGACCTAAATTAAGAAGTGTAGACATAGCCTCTTAGCAGTCACTCAACAGCAGTTGGAAATAAGCTGGCTCCTAAGTTCCCTGTGGACCAGGGCTGAGAGCTGCAGAACCTGACACACAGACCATTTCTTACTGTGCTTGAACAGGATCTAACACAAAGGGGCCCCAGTCTCGGTTGGGCCCTCTAGCAGGAGATCCTGCAGCAGGGGTTAAAATTGCCTTACTCGCTTTAAACTCAGAGTTGCAACGCTCAGTTTCACATCCATAAAGGGGGGGAGGGTGTCAAATCAGAAGACAGACACAATCCTGTGATTAATTTTGTTTTAATCATAATTTTTTATTTAGGTCTGACTCAAGATATTTGGACTTTCTGGGTGGGCAGTAGTATAAATTTTTGTCTCCTGAGTAAAGCCTGTGACTATTTAATATTTGTGCTGTGGACAGAAGCCTCTTATGCCCCAACCTGCCTGTTACTATTACCCCTTCCAATAGCCCCTGATTATAGTGGCTATATCACAAAGCTGCCTTTATGCAGAGTCAGTGGATCAGCACAGTGGATCCAATGGCTGGACTCAACTCCCTCTCTGCATTTCAGCAGAGAGACCACATGGTCTCTCTGATTCTGGCGACTGCCTCACGCTCTGCCCACACAGAGAAGAACTATGTCAGTTTCACAGAGTGTTTGGCATTCAGTACCTTGCAGGATTCACAGGTTAAGAGCCAGCTGCCTGTTCTTATGCAGTGTAATTTTAGTGCTATATGTGACCTGCTAAGTTGTTGGGTTTTTTGGTTTTTTTTCAAGTACTAATTATCTGTTTTCTCAGTCTTTCTGACAGAATTTTAGTCAGTAGGATGCAAAATAATCATGTATTAATGTTTTTGGTTGTTTGAAAGGTACATTTAAAAGAGAGGAATAGTTGTCCTCCAAAGTGTTTGCAGGCAGGATTTAATATTTGTAGCAATCTACTAATCCAATGGTGTTACTCATAATCATCCTGACATCTGCTGGGAAGATAATACAGCAGTGCACAGGCAATCCAGGAAGTTTTTGGAGAATATTGAGGACAACTTCCTAGTACAAATGCTGGAGGAACCAACTAGGGGCCTTGCACCTCTAGACCTATTGCTCACAAACAGAGAAGAATTGATCGGGGAAGTAGAAGTAAATGGCAACCTGGGCAGCAGTGACCATGAGATGGTAGAATTCAGGATCCTGATCAATGGAAGGAAGGAAAGAAGCAGAACACACACCCTGGACTTCAGAAAAGCAGATTTTGGCTCCCTTAGGGAGCTGATGGGCAGGATCCCTTGGGAGGCTGATCTGAAGGGGAAAGGTGCCCAAGACAGCTGGCTGTATTTTAAAGAAACCCTGTTAAAGGCACAGGAAGACAACATTCCGATGTGCAGAAAGAACAGCAAATGTGGACGGCGACCAGCGTGGCTTAGCAGGGAACTCTGCGGGGAGCTGAAACATAAAAGGGAAGCTTACAAGAAGTGGAAGCTTGGACAGATGACAAGGGAGGCGTATAAAGGTATTGCTCGGGACTGCAGGGATAAAATCAGAAAGGCCAAAGGACAATTGGAGTTGCAGCTAGCAAGAGATGTGAAGGATAACAGAAAGGGGTTCTATAAGTATATCAGCAACAAGAAAAGGATCAGAGGTGGTGTAGGTCCCTTACTGAATGGGGCAGGCATCCTCGTGGTGGATGATACGGAAAAGGCTGAAGTACTCAATGCTTTTTTTACTTCAGTCTTCACAGGGCGGGCCAGCTCCCAGGCTACTATACGGGGTAACGCGGACTGGAGAGGAGAGCAGCTCTCGGTGCCATGAGGCCAGATGAACTGCTCCGAGGGTGCTGAGGGAGTTGGCAGAAGTGATTGCAGAGCCGCTGGCCATTATCTTTGAGAACTCGTGGCAAACGGGGGAGGTCCCAGAGGATTGGAAAAAGGCAAATATAGTATCTCTCTTCAAGAAAGGAAAAAACGAGGATCCGGGGAACTACAGACCAGTCAGCCACACCTCAATCCCTGGGAAAATCATGGAGCAGGTCCTCAAAGAATCCATTCTGAAACACTTGGAGGAAAATAGAGTGATCAGGAACAGTCAACATGGATTCACCAAGGGCAAATCGTGCCTGACCAACCTGATTTCCTTCTATGATGAGATGACTGGATTTGTGGATGCGGGAAGAGCCATTGACGTGGTATACCTTGATTTTAGCAAGGCTTTTGATACGGTTTCCCACAGCATTCTCGTCGGCAAGTTAAGGAAGTATGGGTTGGACGAGTGGACTGTAAGGTGGATCGAAAACTGGTTAGATCAACGGGCTCAGCGGGTAGGAATCAATGGCTCGATGTCTGGTTGGCAACTGATAACGAGTGGAGTGCCCCAGGGGACGGTCCTGGGGCTGGTTCTATTCAACATCTTCATTAATGATCTTGATGATGGAATAGACTGTGTGCTTAGTAAGTTCGCAGATGACACCAAGTTGGGGGGAATAGTAGATACTCTGGAGGGCAGGGACAGGATCCAGGGAGACTTGGACAAATTGGAACACTGGGCCGAAAGAAACCTCATGAGGTTCAACAAAGACAAGTGCAAAGTCCTGCACTTAGGACGAAAAAATCCCATTCACTGCTACAGGCTGGGGACCGATCTGCTAAGTAGCAGCGCTGTAGAAAAGGACCTGGGGGTTATGGTGGACGGGAAGATGAATATGAGTCAACAGTGTGCCCTTGTTGCCAAAAAGGCCAATGGCATATTAGGCTGCATCAGTAGGAGTATTGCCAGCAGATCAAGGGATGTGATAATTCCCCTCTATTCGACACTGGTCAGGCCGCATCTGGAATAGTGTATCCAGTTTTGGGTTCCCCACTACCGAAAGGATGTGGACAAATTAGAAAGAGTCCAGCGGAGGGCAACGAAAATGATTAGGGGGCTGGGGAATATGACTTATAAGGAGAGAGTGAAGGAACTAGGCTTATTTAGTCTACAGAAGAGAAGACTGAGGGGAGATTTAATAGCAACCTTCAACTACTTGAACGGGTGCTCCAAAGAGGAGGGAGCTAGGCTGTTCTCGAAGGTAACAGAGGACAGAACAAGGAGCAATGGTTTTAAATTACAGCTGGGGAGGTCGAGGTTGGATATTAGGAAAAACTTTCTCACTAGGAGGGTGGTGAAGCATTGGAATGGGTTACCTAAGGAGGTGGTAGAATCTCCATCTTTGGAGATTTTTAAGGCCCGGTTAGACAAAACCCTGGCTGGGGTGATTTAGTGGGAGTGGTCCTGCTTTTTAGCAGGGGGTTGGACTAGATGACCTCGTGAGGTCCCTTCCATCCCTATTATTCTATGATTTGTTGGGGGTCTACTGAATTTTTTAGACATGCTTACCACTTATCAGCTACAGAGTTCAGATTCTGAAAGTTCACAAGTTAAGATTTAAGTATTCTCCACTACCTAATGTGGATTTTGAACATTAAACACTTACGTTTTAATCTTTCTTGGTTGTATTTTTGCTAATAATATTACTGAAGCTGACAATTAAATGAAAACATTTTTTACTCAGTTATTTTTTTTAAAAAAATTTAAATACTTTGTTTTGGTGGTGGTTGTTTTTTTTTTTCCCCCCCCTGGGGCTACACACCTACCAACTGGATCAGCTGAAAAACGCATCATGTATATAAATGGAGCACCTGGAAGGAATAAAGTTGTTTTTTTTTTTTTTTTTTTTTTTTTTTTAAATATCAAAATGGAGTTGGTGTATTACTCATGTAATACAATTCTTAGTTGTGATTCTTTGGCTCCTGTCTTTTTTGGATTGAATCACGGCATGATCCCTCAATTGCATGAACAGTGACTGTACCATTTGTATCTCCAAAGAGTCCCTGGTGGGAATAGTTGGTTTGCACCTAACCATCTCCTCTCCCCATTAAACCCTGTAATTACAACAGGAATTACAATTTGTCTCCAGCTTCAGTGGGGTAATGTCATTGCATGTCAAGTAGGGGATTATTGTGTAGAAGGAGACCCTGCTGACATTTTCATTTTATGTTAAATAGGAGAATGTGATTGTATTAATCTGGGAGACGGAATTGTTGCCTTCCTGCAGTGGGAAAAAACCCATTTACTGCTCAAGAGGAGCAAGTACTTCATAACGCGTTACTATCAGTTACAGAGGAGATCGGGCACACAGCATTTCTCTAGAATCTGTATTTCCATGAAAAGTAGCATAACTTTACTCTTGTGAGCAAGCATACTTTATAGCAATAGTTGCTTAATGGGGCCTGATATAGATCTCTCACTAATTTTATACTTGTGTAACTCTTCATGGCTTACTTTGATGTAAATGAGAGCAGAATGTGGTCCACACATTGTAATTTCCTGCAGCAAACCTGTAGGAAAATGTTTGACCATTTTTTAAGAGATCTCTACATTTTTCCTCTTTGCTATCTTGTACAGTATGTTACCAACTTCCAGCTTTGGTCCTTTTTACTTTCAGTCCTTTCCCTAGCTTTCATGTTTAGCCCTACCGATGTTAGAGGGGAAAAAATGTGCACAGTTTGCATACTTGTATGGTACTTATGAAATAACCTGAATCCTCCAACTCTTTTCAGGCCCTTCTGAAAGCTCTGATGCAAGAAATTTAATGGTGGTGACATTTTCATTTTTAAAATTAATGAGACTTTCTCTCTTTGCCTTGATATTTTTATCAATAGCAGGGATTATTCTTACACTTTATACCATAGAATTCTTTCTCCCTTGGTATAAAGTGAGAGAAACAGAATGCTTCACTATGTGGCCATGTAGTCTGTTACCCCTTTTCTTTCTCTTTGGTCATGTCTTTTCTTTCTACTCCCTCTTTTCAGAGTTGAAGGTTGTGCTGTAGGATGCACATTGGAGAATACTAAGTATTTGTTTGACATTTCTTTGTTTCCAAGAGTGGGTGTGACTTGCACTTGGTCCGAATTCCACCCATTCTCATTTCTCTCTCTCCTTATTTTATTCCTTTGTTACTTCTTTTTGTATTTCAGAGGATGTCCAAATGATGTGATGGAAATGGTAGTGGCCAGGCATTATTGCCACCTGTAGAGAAGCAATCACTGTTAGCAGTAATAAGATTTAAAAAAAAAAAAAAAAAAGGTGTACGAAAAGCCATACTGAAGATTCTCTGCGCTTACACTGATCTTTTGCTGTGTTAATACCATTCTAATACTGCAATAATTGCCTGCCAATTAGGTGTTAATCCCTGTAGAAGGCTCCACTTATCCTTTTTATACTCTTGGTGAACAGAGAAGAAAAAGTGAGCTTTGTCTATATGATGGCAATATTGAAAACAATTCCCACTATTGCTGTCACAGGTTCAACACCTCCCAGTGTTTGGGAGCCCTCCTGTAGATGTCACTGACTGCTGCCATCATTTTTGGGAGGTGTGATTTGAATCTTGCTTGTTCAGATTGGCTGGTACAATGCTTAAAATGGTGGTGGCATGTTAGCCTCCACAAAGTTATTTACATAAATGCTGCTGAACTACTGTAGACAGACTTTGGAGGGAAGAGTAAGGAGGAACCTCTGGTTCCTAGCCTTGGTACAGCTACATTAAATAAGCCAGATATTGCTATAGGATTGAAGAGGGGTTCTATGGCTATCCTGCAATGTGAGTGATCATATGACCTTCCTGAATTCCTCTGCATTAGTAAAGGCCTTCTGACACTTCTGGGTCGTTCCTGGTGGTGAGAAGGAGGGTCTCCTTTTCTCTGGAAAGGGTTAGAGTAGATGAGGTGGAGACTTCTTTTATGTTTTGCACTTGATGTATGCAACTAATAAACAATAATAAAGCTGCCCTTTCTATAATGAAATCCATATTTGGGAAATAAAATTCTATGTTATGGGGATTATACTGTATTGTATGCCTGACATACAGAGCACAGCATAACATTGTACATCAAGTCCTCTCACTGTTTCACTCCTCTTCAGACTGTCTCCTTGAGGTTGGGTCCATTAGTTTAATCCTTACTTATGCATTTGACCACATACCCTTTATCTGCATTCAGATTCTAACCTCTCTGCTTTCCATGGCTCTACTTCTCTATGCTCCCCTTCTTTTCAAAAGTCTTTTTAAAAAAAAAAAAAAAATGTAGAATAGATGGATCCATCCTTATTAAATCTTAACTTCAACAGTTCTTACCTCTCTTGACATACATCAAACCTGTCCTCAAACTCCTTTGTCTTAATTTTCCTGCTCAGATCTGTACAGACAGTGCTGCCAATTTTTGGCTTCACCTCTGCTACTCTAATCATTAGAAATTAAAATGCCCACTTGACCCTTCCAAGCCGCTTCAGATTTTCTTTCCTTCCGTGGCACTTTTGAGCTCTCTTGTTCAAAGAACACTCTTTACGTGCCATCTGTTGATACCCAGGATTCAAATTTTCTCTGAGGCTGTTTGAACTGCACCAATGTCTATCACATCTTGTGTCAGTCAATCTAGTGCATGACTCATCATCTGCAGAGATATGTGCACCCTCTCAAAGAATAGTGCATGACCACAGTCAAATGTGAGTAGCTTTGATCTGTGATAACTTCTTTTAGTTGTTGACTGTTCTGTGCCAATTAGAAATGTTAAATGCCCTATATGTCACCATGGCTAAGAAGAATAAGGTGAAGATAATTTTTTTTTTTTTTTTTCAATTGCTCAAACAATATCATGTTCAAGATCAAAATACCATCAGGGTAGATTTAAATGAATTTGCACTGCTGCTGTATTTGTGTCAAAAACAGCTGTTTTAAGCTGTTTAGCATACATGTATTTTGCCACCAGATGCCTATTTGCGGTCATCACGAATCTCCTGGAATTTATTCATGTTGTCACAGTTGCCCTAGTTAACAAACGTATTCACAGTCAGACCTTTGCTGCTTTAAAGTGATAGGTTTCTGTGCCAACTGTTTGCATTTTGAATATTAGGACAAACCATCCCAAAAAGTCTTATGAGTAGTTTGTCAGAATTCATTAATAAAAAGGAAACATAAACCAGTGGAAGAGGCTAACAATGAAGCAAGCCTATACAAATTGTCTCACTACGCTTCAAATATAATTCATATTGCTTTCAAACCCCTATATTAATCCAGCATTATGTTTATGATAGTAATTTTAAGATTCAGAGAGTTACTCCAAACAAGTCTAAAGTCCAACAATTAATTACCTATTTGTAACCATTTTATCTTAGAATTAAGATGAACAACAGAACAAAAAGACTATTAATAAATTGTCATCCAGCCTAACTTTATTCAGAAATATGGTGGAAAATTGTTAATTTCTGCTTTGTCACCAGTAGATGGTATTGGCATTTTCTGTATTTGTACAATGCAATAAACAAACAATACAGTAACAAACTATTGTAAATACACTTTTATAAAGTTAATAGATTTTAGCATTTAATTTGACATGTAATTTTTCTGTAAAATATTTTATACCAACATTTGTCTGAACTTTAATTTCATATACTTTGGAATGTTCTGTAGAATCTAAGGGACAAATCCTCCATTGTAAAAGGAGTAAAAGCGGTTGCCCTCCTTGGACTCAGTATAATTTGCTGCATCCATTCTTGTCGTGGGAGACACAACTGGACACAGCACTCCAAATGTGGCCTCATAAGTGCTGAAAAGGGGAACAATCATTTCCCTCTATCTACTGGAAATGCTTCTACTAATGCAGCCCAATATACCGTTAGTCTTCTTGTCAATAAGAGCACACTGACTCATATCCAGCTTCTTGTAACCCCCCAGGTCCTTTTCTGCAGAATTGCAGTTTAGCCAATCAGTCCCTAGTCTGTGGCAGTGCATGGGATTTTTTTGATTTAAGTGCAGGACTCTGAACTTGTCCTTGATTAATCTCATCAGATTATTTTGATGCAATCCTTCCATTTGTCTAGGTCACTCTGTATCCTATCCTTACCCTCCAGTGTATCTACCACTCCCCTCTTAGTGTCATCTGAAAACGTGCTGAGGGTGCAATCCACCCAGTCTCACAGATTGTTGATGAAGGTGTCCAGCGAGACTGGCTTCAGCACTGACACTTGGTGTACCCAACTTGTTACCAGCTGTCAACTAGACATGGAGCCGTTGATTACTACCCATTGAACCTGGTGATCTATCCATCTTATAGTTTATTCATCCAACCTATACTTCAACTTGCTGGTAAGAATATTGTGATAGACTGAAACTAAAGTCAAGGTATATTATGTCTACCACTTTTCCCACATCCACAAAGCCAGTCATTTCATGATAGAAAGCAATCAGGTTGCTTAGGCATGACTTGCCCTTGGTGAGTGTATGCTGACTATTCCTGATCATTTTGAGGCACTTGGAAGAGAAGAAGATGGATTCCTTGAGGACCTGCTTTATGATGTTTTTCTGGGAACTGAGTTGAGGCTGACTGGCCTATCGTTTCCTGGTTCTTCCTTCCCTGTTTTGAAGATGGGTATTATGTGCCTTTTCCCAGTCATCCGGAACCTCCCACAGTCACAGCAAGTTTTCAAAGATAATGGCTAGCAGCTCTGCAGTCACATCAGCCAACTCTCTTAGCACCCTTGGATGCATTGCATCCAGCCCCATGGACTTGTGCATGTCCAGCCTTTCTAAATAGTCCTGACCCTGTTCTATTAGCACTGAGGGCCACTAACCTCTTTCCCATGCTGTGCTGCCCATTTCAGAAGTCCGGGAGCTGCCCATGTCTGTGAAGACAGGCAAAAAAAGCACTGAATGCTTCCACTTTTTCCACATCTTCTGTCACTAGGTTGCCTCCCCCTTTTTGTAAGGGGCCCACACTTTCCTGACCTTGTTGCTAACATACCCGTAGAAATCGTTCTTGTTACCCTTTACATCCCTTGCTAGCTGCAACTCCAGTTATACTTTGGCCTTCCTGATTTCACTCCTGCATGGTGGAACATTATTTTTATACTCCTCCTTAGTCATCTGTCTAAGCTTCCACTTCTTATCTTCCTCTTTTGTGTTTAATCTCACCGAAGACTTCTTTAAGCCAAGCTAGCTGTCTGTCCTATTTGCTGTTCATTCTGCACATCAGAATGGCTTATTCCTGTGCCTCAATAAGGTTACTTTAAAATACAGCCAGCTCTCTTGGACTCTTTTCCTTAATATTTCATATTAGCCCCTCAGGAGATCCTGCCCATCAGCTCCTGATGGTGTCGGCCTGCTTTTCTGAAGTCCAGTGTCCAAATCCTGCTCTTCTCTTTTCTTCTTTTTGTCAGAATCCTGACCTCTTGACTTGGAAGGTCCATTTGTAAGGGCCAGAAAGTTATTTATTCTTCTTGTCCTGCTTCAGCCTCCCGTAATGCCAAGAATGAAGCCCATGGTAGATGATTTGTATTGTATGTTCTTCATTCTTCAGAAACTGAGGTCATAAAATATTTGTACAAGTCATCAACCAGCTGTCAGAAAGCAATGACTATAAGTCTGTCACTTGGTTTGAAAAGAAACAGATAAAGGCTCTATATCCTAACATTAATCCCCCGAGTTATTCATTGTCTCAGGACTTTAAGGGTCCAATTTTTTAAAAAGTACAAACTGAGGTCCAGCACACATGTAGTGTGAACTTACCTAGGTTTGCATGGTAGATCTTTGTCAGATGCAAAAATTGGAAAATGCACATGCAAATACATACCTGTGTATTCATCCAGCTGATTTGAATGCATAAGTGCAGACTTGGGTTGCACACAGATGTAGACAGATATTTATATAAAATTTATTATTGTAATTGAATCAAATTTTGTTCCTATTCACACCAGTGTACATTTTGAGTAATTTTACTGAGTTCAATGGGGTCACTCTGGATTTTCACCAGCGTGAAAGAGCAGCATTTGGCCCGCTATTGAAGAGTTTTAATTTATAAATTCCACATATGCATAGTTTAGGGATTGGTTTGGGAGGTGATTTTATATTTTGTTTGTAACAGCATTACATATAAAAAGTAACGCAGTGGTAATGAGTTACTAAGGTGCGTTGTTGAAGAGAAAACCAAATACTGCTTTCCCTTATTACGGGCTTTGGTAGAGCTTGCTATGAATCATCAGATTTATGTTAGATATACATTATTTAGTAGGGCAAAATATTTATGCAAAACATAATGCAAGCATGGTGTATAAATGGGTGAAATATTGTCTGTCATCTAACAGAGTTTTACTTCAGATGGGAGTTGAATGCATTTAACTATGGCTGTGTCTCTGCAAATACGTGCATTTTTATTATTTCTGGAATGTATCTGCCATCGTAAATCCAGAAGTTTTTACAGGATAAAAGTTAAAGCCATGGAAAGATGAATAAATGACATCTTGGTGATCTCTCAGATTTTGGTTTAATTCCTTCCTAGTGTGACCTTCAACTCTGCAGGGCAGTAGTGGGATTGACTAGCCTTTTGTCACCTTTGATATGCCATCCCTGAGTCGGCTGCTTATCTCTTGGCACAGGCTTAATCAGAGCACTCTTAAGATGAAGTTGTGGAAGGTAATTTAAATTCCGCCTGTATGAATTATGATCTGATCAAGTTTATTAATATGCAGACAGAGTTCCAATGCATATTTTTCAAGTGGCATATGACTTCAAGGCATTTTCATCCTTTGTCAGGCCTGGTCCACATATTCATATTAACACAGTTTATTTAGGCAAGGAGAAATCATTGTGTTTCTAGGAGATACTGGGATATAAAAGATTTTTAAAATGTCCTGTTAGACAGGTGTGCCCATTGGAAGATTCCAGGGCTGTCAAAGGAACAATGTTAATTTAAAAAGAATTTACTTTAACAGACCAAGTAATCTCCTTGGTTGCCTTTTATATACTTGTCTGCTATTTTATTGATACTTAAGCGTCATTAGAAGCAGTTGCTCATCTTTTCAGAGACCACTTACCATTGCTTGTCTCAGGATAAACAAATACAGGCTTCAGAACGTGCCAGGACAGTAAGCTAAGAGAAAGTGACTAATCTTAAACTGAAATATGCAACTATCGAGGAATAAATGTGTCAAGAAGAGCTTTGCTTATCTTATGATTCCTAATGGAAGTTAGCGCCATAGGTAAGGTGCAAATCAAATTGAACAACCAGAACATAGCCTCCTAGATGCAAAGGCTTGAAAGGAACTATATTTAAGGAGCAGTCTTGCAAACACTTATTCATGTAGGTAGCCTTATGAGAACAATCACCTAGGAGTCAACTCATCTTAATTAGGCTTTGCCACTGGTGATTCTATTTTTGCCTTTTGTTTGTAAGGCAATTCCATTGTTCAAAATTAGCTCCTGGAGTGCTGTGTTCTGTGGAGGACACATGTAACTACAAGGGAGCAAACTGGTACAATGTGTAAGACATAATCACTGGTGAGGAATCACAAAAGACCTGAAACAGAAACCATAAATCAAAAACCCTCTAGCAAATGAAAGCAAATTAAAGGCACATTCATATCGACTAATAGGAAGAGATCATAAAATGCGTATAGAAAACAATAGTCTTTCTCAGTTTGGTGGGACTTGCTTTGATTAGTGCATTATATTAGAGTGACTTTACTCTTTGCTTTTAATGTATAATTTTTTAGTAAAAAATGTAAAACTATGTACAACACGGCTTGACAAAAGAGGTGTCAGGTTGCCATGGTGAACGGGATTTGTAGCCTGGCTCCTACCTCTGCTGCGAAAATGCAGTGTAGGAGCACTCTGACAATCAAAAATAAAACTGCTGACGCCTACCTGGGAACCAATTTTGTTGAGCCCTGATGTACAATAATATATGTCTTCTAAAATGTAGCCAGTTGTGAAAAACTGGGAGTGAGACAAAGAAAGGACTTGGGGACAACAATCACTAAATTAAATACTGTTCCAAGGAATTGACACGTTGCATTGCAAATATGGGTAACTTGACTAACCTAGTATAAAAATTTCCTTTCTGCTGGACATCCAGAGTTTAAGATGAATTTTGCATGTTTATAAATCCATCTAATAACATAATCAATGTATCAGTACTACTACTGTTGAAGACGGTGGGAATTTTGCCATTGATATCAGTTGGATCAGGATCAGATCCCATTTTCGTGTTTCCCCTGTTCTGCATGTATTCCTTAACCAGGAAAACAGTATACTTTTTTGTCTCTATATGCTCTTAGAGCTATCATAAACTGTATCAGTTTTCTTAAGTTTTACATTAACTGGGAAGTTTTTGCAACTTAATGTGAATTTCCCAGTTTAGTCCATTAGAGTGGACTTCTCATTTTAGTCCATTAATACACTAGTCTTTTAAATATTTTCACTCTTAAATCAAAAAAGAACCCCACCTACAACACAAGATAAAGGAAATTCCAAGGAGAAATAGTGGAAGTCTCGCATCAATCGTCTCATTTCTTTGCTGAAAGAAAATACCAAACCCCACAGGATCACAGACAAGGGAATTGCATTAAACCCCGAGATTAATCTTTGGAAAGAGCATAAAAATATCTAGTGAAATTAACATGCACCTGTCATTTTTTGACTGATGGTGATTTTAAAAGCTTGCTGTTCTTTTATTACATGTCTCACTAGCACTGACACTTTGTCATTCTAATGAAGTACAATTCATGAATCCCCAATTACACAATGTATGCGTGATCATCAAGATTTCTAACTTCCACGTCTGCCATAACATTTTCTGCATTCTGTTGTTTAATTTCATTTGACAATTTTCCAGCCAGAATAAAAGCTTCTCCAAGAAGCAGCAAAGCATTGCAGTCTTACATTGCAGGGTAACAGGAGGGTGGCTGGGAAAAATAAGATGTTATAAATCTGCTTCTAATTATGCTAATGAAATATTACATCATACATTTTTTTTAGACGTTTTAATTGTTTTAATAATTTGCTCTATTTGTCATACATGGAAATGGACTTTGATATCCACAGAGAACTCTTTGGTAATGAACTGATGGCTACAGTGTTTTACTTAAGATCGGGAACTATCATTGTAATACAAAATGTTAGAGGGAAGACGGTGTGAATAGATATGAGAGTTGAAGAGGCTGATTAAATTAAATTAAATCTTGTTAAACAACTTACTGCAGGAGTGCAGGACACAGATGCAGCCAATGAGAAGTACTGATACATTAAACTTGTGGTTGTGAATCAGAATAAAATCAGTTCAGCTAACTTGTTTTAGAAGCACTTGTAATACAAAATATTTTTCCATTATAGAGGCAGTAGATTTTTCATTAAATAATTTTAATCAATTTATCAGCATGACACTTAAGTACTATGAATTTTAATAATGCCCAAAGGCTAAAATTCAGATTAATGCAGCTAATCTAATTTTAAATAGATTACTTTTTCATTAATTTCATTTTTTAGATTAAAGCACATATCTCCAGTGCCTTTATAGGTAGCACCTTAAGTGCAATGTAGATAATCCTGAAAGAAGTTTGTCTTTCCAGCATCAGGTTTTAAAGTCAGCTAAATCTATGCATTTTTCTACAAAAAAAGTGTATATTTTTGTTTAGATGAATAACTGCATGCGTCTTTCATTTCAGGTTCTGTTTGCTCATGTAAATGAGAAGTAGTTTGTTAAATAGACAAGGTCGTTTTTTAAGCAAAACCTTTGCCAACCCCTGCCAGTGAACAGAAAATAGTGAGACTTGCCCACATGCTCAGGGTTTAACTGACAGCAATATTTGGGGTCAGGAAGGAATTTTCCCCCAGGGCAGATTGGCTTGGGCGCTGGGGTTTTTTTTGCCTTCCTCTGTAGCATTGGGCATGGTTCACTTGCTGGTTGATTCTCTGTATTTTAAAGTCTTTAAATCATGATTTGAAGATTTTAATAACTCCAGTCATAGGTTAGAGGTTCATTACAGGAGTGGGTGGATGGGGTTTTGTGGCCTGGATTGTACTGGAGGTCAGACTAGATGATCATATTGGTCCCTTCAGACCTTACAGTCTGAGTCTAATAAACACCTTTTTTAATAAGTTGATTTCTACAAAAAAAGAGGCTCAGCACAACATTCATTTCTGTGTTGTTAGAAAGTTAGTTTACAGGAGACTTGCTTTGTCCTTGAGAGGGAGTTGCTAGTGGAACTGCCTGTATAAGCATTCTCTGCTGGATGATTAATAGACCAGTGTTAATGCAGCTTCCTTAAAGGCGGCAAATTCCATCTCTGAGGAGAGGAGGGAATGAAATATCAGTGACAGCAGCTGTGTGAGGGAGTGGGGAAAACAGTCTGGGAAATATATCAAGGGGAACATAAGTGGTAAATAGACAGGATGGGTTTGCTCATGCTATGAAATCTCTGTATGTCCCTGATGGCAATAAAAGAAGAAAATGGCAAAGATTTACTGTCATTGCATCATTTATTAAACTATATGCTAAAAGAAGAAGCTTTACGTGACTGAAATAATATGGTTTATTAGCACTATACAAGAATGTATGTCTTTCTTTGTATCTTGAATTACCAAGAGTTTTATTTATGTCTACCATGTCAATATCATAATCTCCAAACACTGTGTGGAAAAATATTAGTTTCTGTGGCTACTGGCAACAAGTTCTGAAACCTCAGGCTGCTCCATTTTCTATTGTTCATTATTTTGTCTCCAGTAGAATGCCCATAACCAGTCCATTATTCAGGACCAGAGTCTTTGATATCACTTAGAAGGCTTACAGTATCTGGTATTTAAGTTCCTGGGATGATGTAATTATGATCAGAGACTCCTTTGACGTCTTGATGCATCTGAAATGAATTTCAAGGAACTGTGGCCCAGATACCTGAACTTTCATAACCCCCAACTGTTTTCTTCTCTCACTAAAGGAAATACAAAGATCATACAACCCAAAGAATATCCCCTCCACCCAGGGCTGGCCGTACCATATAGGTGAACTAGACAGTTGCCATGGTGCCAGGTTTTAAGGGGTGCCAAATTAGACAGAAGTGATTTTTTTTCTCAATTTTTTTAAAAAAAAGTATTAATGTATTATCTCTTAGAACACATGGGGAGGGCACCAAAGTCACAGTTCACCTAGGGTGCAAAAAACCCTTGGGCCGGCCCTGCCTCCACCCCAAAAGGGCAATCAACCTTTCTCTCCCCACATCTCCAGGACAATAGAGAACCAAGAGAAGGAACTTACTTGAAGCATTACTTTGTACAAGAGAGCAGGAAATATTTACCTATCACTTCTCTACTTCCAGGAAACTATTAATAACATAATTCTTTTCACTAGCTCTGAGGTATCCCTCCTTGCTCCTGCCAGCCATATGCAAGAATTATGTCAACCCTACTTGGAGTGGAAAGAAGAGTAAGATGCTATGGAGCTGGATAGTCTTCCTTGAGCTTCTGTCCAATACATGGAATGAAGCTTTTCTTTTTTCTTTTGCTCCTTCCATCAAGAGGTGGATGGACTCTTGAATATGTCAAGCTGCCATGTAACCATTCTCTGCACCTGACTATTGCTTGGAAAACCATAGATATATTCTGCTGGATCTGGAACCTCTGTAAAAAGGTTATTGTGTCTGATTTCCCTTGGCTTGCTGTTATTTCCAGTATAATATAGATTCTCCCCCCCCCGCCCCCCAAGGCAATATTTATTAATAGCTTACATACACTAAGACAGCCATGGAGATTGTTTCCTATATTTTTCATGTAATTAGAGTAGTATGTTATATTCTGGATTTGTTCTTCAGACATCTTCTCAGAAGAACACTGTTCAAAAGAGAATTCTTACAGCCCAGGCAACCTTTCTAAAAAGTTACTTTGTGAAGTAGTTGACTTTTCAGTGAGGAGGTACCTTGTTCAATTCTGTTCCCAGCCTATTGATAATCCAGACTCAAGGTAATCTAATTAAAAACATTTGTTTTTGGATTTTTTTTTAGTCATCTCCTGTCTTTATCAATAATGCAGTCATACTATTGTTCTACCTTTACCAGTAAGAAGGGAGTAAAGACTAAATCTTGATATGGGTATATATTTCAGGAATTTAAATGATTTTACAGTGAAGACGTTTCTGTTAACAGAAGGATAAAATAGGAATCTAAATGCAAATGCAAAGTTAGGAGTGGGCATTCAGATGGGAGACTACATGCAGTTACAAAGGCATCTGTACAGAAAATGGGTATTTTGTATGCACAATATCCTGTTTGCATGTTGCATAGATATTTTTATTTAAATGCTTTAGTTGGAAAATTTGGCCCATAATTTTTTTGAAAAGTGGTTTAAGTACTTATTGCCCTTCTACAACTTTAATAGAAACATAATATAGAGTAATCAATGGTCTTATACCTTCTTGAATAATTGTAAACTTCAGAAGGAAAAGTTAAAGGTACCATTTATTTCACAGGCATCTAGTGAGCAGTTCATGCATGATCAAATATTCATCTTCCTGCAACAAGGCCTTAATTTATTGTATGATTATCCTACACTTATCATAATAGGTCTTTACATAACAGAAGGTACATCTCTAATGTTCTGGTACTGTTTAACTGCTGCACAGACTTTTTTAAAGATCTATAATTAAGTCTACTACGAGCACCTGCTCAGGCTTTCAGATTTAGGGCAGAAGAGGGAATGCAAGAATGTTTCTGGGTCTTGTATTGAAGTATTCTTTTTCTAAACAAGGCAAGCTTATGCCTAGCTCAGCAAAAGTCTATCTAGTCCGGTCAGAGTTCACAGAACCAGACATAACTATAATACAATTTCCTGACAAAATTTTGTTTTTCTCCACTGTCCTTTGGGATCCTGGGTACGTTTCTATACATAAGGCTTCAGAGAGCCCTGCTCTACACTGACAGTGAAGTTCAACACAATGCTGCTTACCTCAACCTTCTGCAGCCTTAGTCTCCACTGTCAGAGCAGTACATTTGAAAAAAATGGAGCTGTAATTTGACCGGCTAAGACCACCCCTGCAAGTAGCGCAGCACTGAGGTCGAAATCTACAATTTGACTTTAACTCAGTGTGGTCAGAGAGCAACTTTTCCGGTTTTTCCTGTCTGCTGTACCATAGCACCACAGTTCTTCCCCTGCCTGCAGCCCCAGAAAGTTTTCACTTAATTTCTTTCTCTACATTCAGCACCATGCCTGTCTGTTGTACCTGCAGCAGAGAAACAGCAAGGAAATTTTTCCTGCCTTTCTTTTTCCTTTAGAGAAGAGAGATGGGGAAGTGAGCGGAGAACTGCCTCCCCACAAGCCCCTTACCCACAGTGCAATGCATTTCAGAAAGTTATGTGAGTAGTGGGGATGTGAGACCCAAGCAAGCAATTTGCTGTGATCACTCATCTTCGCCTTCTGTAATTCGACAGCCTAAAATCAAATTATAATCCCACCCCACTGTAGACAAGCCCAGAGTATCAGTTTCTTTGTGGTACTTCTTTCAAAGCTACATTATATGCTCTTTATGGTCTTCCTTAGTATAGCAGCAACCGCTAGTTCAGCTATCAATGCACTGTCACCACCTCCTCTGTAAACTTTTACTTTCAGCAGTTTTTACCTTAATTTTAATAACTTGCTCCATTATAAGGAAGTGTACATGGCCTGGGAACAGTCTTCTATTTAACTAATATTTTAGAAGTTTGTCTGTTTTTATGAGTAATAACAGAAATACAAAGTGTAGGTTTTTTAGCTAAGTTATTTAGAGAATGCCCAAAGTGTGTTTCTTTACAAATAAAAAAGGCTGTAAACTCCTGCCTAAAGCAATCTATGTTAGTGGGCAGATTATCATAATTACCTTCATTGGAGTTTCATGAACCATCCTCTGAAGTATCTGGTACTAGCCACTGTTGGAGACAGGATACTAGCTTAGATGGACCAGGGGTCTGATCTACTATGGCAATTCCTACTGTCCACTAGGGAAACTGACTTAAAGGAGAGTATTGGGAGAAGTTACCAACTGGAAAGTTGACTGGAACTTAGCCATCAGAGAACTGGGACAGAGCCCCAGGGGCAAGAGCCAACACAGAAGCATAGGACTTCTGAATGGATGACCCCATGTCTCCAGGAGATTCCCAGTGGCATGCATAGATGACAGGCATTCCTAATCCCTGACTGCCCCAAAGAGAGGCAAACCTCAAAACTTTATGAGGATGAGATTTTCTTGAATGGGCCCATAAAAACCTTTGTTTTAATTACGTTACCAGCACTGTGCTGGTATCTAAATTACAGTAGGCATGGTGTGATGTCAATATGGATTAACAGTTCGTAGGCTATGTCTACACCAACACTTCTGTCGGTCGAGGCATAAGAAAAAAACCCCTCTGACTGACATAACTTTCACCGACAGAAGTGCCAGTGTGGACAGCGCTCTGTCGGCAGGAGACACCTTCCCCACAGCTACCACCACTCATTAATTACGCCAATATATGACCACGGCAGAGAGCTCTTCAAGTGGCTACATGGGAGATCTTACAGCAGCACAGCTGCAGCAGTACAACTGTGTCACTGTGGAGTCTCTGGTGTAGACAGAGCTTTTGTGTTTGTAACATCAGTAATATTCAGTCCTTGTCATATGCTGTAAAGAAACACTGATGCAAAACAGGAAGCCTCAGAATGTGGGATTAACATGAGGTACTAAATATTTATAAGTGTATTATGGGTTCATTACCTTAGTGTTGGCTAATCACAGTATCAGTGCCTATTCTCTGATTTGTTTGTTTGGTTTTTCTTTGTATTTATCTTCAAACAAGGATAGAGAATGAAATCATTTGGTTTAAAGAGACCTCTCCTCACCATGAGTTGTTGAATGAATATGGAATGGAAGTGGAAATTGCTATCGTGACAGAGCACAAATCACTGCTATTGGATCTAGCAAAAAATACATTTGTGTACATTTATCTTGTTCATGTTGGGCAGAATATGCCGCCTCCCATTTTTGAATGATTAGTGGCTTTATTCCCCATAACGCGTGGTTCGCCCCCTCCCCCCAGCCTCTCAGATAATGAGAAAGCTATTGGGACCTCCACAGGTTTGGAGCAGTGGCAGATGGTATCAAAGAAATTGTTGATGTCACATGCCTCTCTATAAGTAAATGGAGAACTCCTTACATGGAGGTTCTCCTCTGCTCACAGAGCTCAGGGCAACAAGCTGGTGTTATGCTTTTTTAAATAAATGTTTTCACTGAATTATGTTTCAAGTCATGCTTCAATTAAAATGGTTTGCCTGTATTTCTACATTCCTTTGCAGTTTGTAATTCAGGCTTTGGAGCACTGGGTTAATGCTTAAGAACCTGATACTGACCAGATGGGCAGGGAAACTAACTAATCTCTATTAACTGTTCAAACTGAGTGAAATGTAAAAAGTAAACATAGTACATGAATGATGAAAAGTACATTTAGATTTTTTTTGAAATATACTTTTAATACTCCAAAGTGGTGCTAGTAACTAAGGTAAGGAAATCTTTTATGTAGTTACTATTTTTTTTCAAGGTCATCAGCAATGCAAGTTATTTACTTACATAAGCAGTAACAGAGAGGGTATGAGATGCCAATCTAAGAGAATACAGCAGAGACTGAAGAAATTATAAATTACAAGTGTATGAACTGTTGATTAAAAGTAATAATAATGTTTTGAATTGGTTCATTCTATTTGCTCTGTCTTTCCTCAGAGTGATTTTTAGCCTGACATCAGCCTTTTTAATCAACGAAATACTTTTAGTTCCCTACTTAAGAAACAAGAAATGTTTGCCTATGCTATATAAATAATAATACTTATGTCAACATTTGACCTTCGTAAAGCCTGATCACTAATGGAAAGAAAAGAAGGTTGCAGTTTCAAACAAAATAGTATGAAAAATGCTGTCATTAGGACACTCCCAATTCTGAAACACAGCAGATGGCTCCCTACTGGGTTTGGATCAATCTGTGTTTCATTGCAAGTTCCAGTACATAAAACTGAAAGGGAGGCATTGTTGTGAGAACTGTAAATGGGACTTCTGGAATGGTATTTTACTTTTTACTTCCACAGTGTTACACAGTGAATTTTGGAATGTGAGTGTTTATGCAAAGAGATTTTAACCTGTTCTGATCAGCCAGGCCAAAAACACTTTTGCCAAGGTTGTTAAATATACACAAAAGTTGAACATGAGCAAATCAAGAATCAAATAAACATTGAATCTGCAGAAATCCTTTTTCCCCTTTATTTACACAATGTTTTTCTATTTTCTAAAGCCTCCCAGTAAGTACAAGTGCCCTTCTTAAGATGGCTCAGAAAGGACGAGCCACTTAAATGTTGAATTTTGTGATTCCAGCTTTGCATTCAGTAGTAATTTTTAGACTAATCTTGCAGTTAGAACAGATATGAGAAAAAAGGACACAGGAAAAAAAATAGCTATTTCTTTTTATGGTGGTTTTTTCTTTTTTGTGGAGCATGACTTTTAGGACACGAGATCCTGTAGATCCTGGTTCAACTCCCCTACCTTGGATCAGTGTCAGGCTGGCTTGCTGTGATCTCATTCTGCTGATTTTCTTCTAAACCTGGACAGAGTTCCTTGTGTTTGAATCTCTCCAAAGTGCCTCTACAAGGAAAAACTCGTATTAAAAAAAATCAGAATAATGTCTAATTATAGAAAAGAACGCATCAAAAAGAATAAACTTCAATAAAATATTAAAGCTACTGTCTCTGATGAAAACATGAGAAAACAAAGATGATCTTCTAATGTTTATTAGAACATTATTGGTATTACATGAGCTGTGCTGTTACAAAATAAGGGGCCATATCCTGAACTTCTTACTCAGTTTTACCCAATCTAAATGTCCACTGAAAACATTTGAACTTCTGGATTTGACTCTGTGGTCCCAATTCTGTAAGGTTTTAAGCACAATTATTTTCAAGCATGAGTTGTCATTTTACAGATATTAAAGAATAAATACTTCAAAAATTGGGTCTTAAAATAACCTAACTTTCTAAATTGCCACTCCCTTTAGTTCTTTAGTGTATTTGGTCCTATCTGACTTCAAAAAGATTATTCAGAGTGCCTAAAATTAAGCATGCATTTAAATATTTGCAAGAACAGGACCTAGGATAGCAAACATAAATTTTGCATTTGGATCATGGTTATTAGACTTGCAGACTTCTAAAACTCTACTGTTTATTTTGCTCTTTTTACTGAAATACTGAAATTTTTACTTTTGGTGTAGATATTAATATTCCAATAGATGAGGCAGCATGTTTATAGTGGCATTGAGGATACAGGCATACTGTCCCAAGACACACAATCCACCTTCATTGATCAGAATTAATAAAGAAATGTTGTATGTAGTTCTTTAGGCCAATGATATGCATGGTAAAGACAAGGATAGGTGGTCATTTGGTGTAACTTGCATTGCCACACTGATTTCACTGGTACCATGTCAATTTACATCAGCTGAGAATCTAGAGCAGAAGTATTTTCTGTGTAATTTGCAACAGGGGAATGGCGCTGCCTGAGAGATAATTAGCTTTTTTTATCCAGGTTTACAACATTGGATGAAAATAGTCCAGAATCAGCCCATTTCTGGAAGCCATGGAAAAGTCAGGTAGTTTGGCATGTAGTTTGTTTATTGAAAACATTTCAATTATATATTTTTAAAGGAGATTACTGAACACTAAGTCAAAGTATAGTTTACAAGCATGCAAAACACCTTCAATGCCTTTATTTTTCTACAAATATATATTCTAATCTTATTTTTTATAACTGCACCTTTTTAGGGATCCAGTCCAATTTCCGTTGAAGTCAATGGAAGAACTTCCATTGTGTTCAAAGGGAATTGGATCACTCTGTCTGCGTAACTTAATAGATAGAAAAATCAGTTGAATTGATATTTGTTATTGTGGATATAAAGATAATAGATACTATCCATCTTACATTTGTGATATTTTTAGTATTAGTATTGCAGATGAGGGCCTCTGGTCACTACTGGTCAGGATCCCATTGCACTGGGTACAAACGTATCTAAAATACAATCTCTACTCAAAAGAACTTTCAGTTTCTATTCTGAAGAGTTCCAGAGGGGGAGCTGTGTTAGTCTAGTTCAGCAAAACAAACAAGGAGTCCTGTGGCACTTTTAAAGACTAACACATTTATTTATCACATGAGCTTTCATGGGAGACATTAAAAGTGCCACTAAACTCCTTGGCTATGTCTACACTTACTAAAATTAGTTTGAATTAGTTAATTCGAACTAATTCAGCTAATTTTAGTTAGTTCGAATTAACTTAATTGGAACTAGAAAAAATTAGTTTGAACTAAGCAAGTGCCATTCGTGGCACTTGCTTAGTTCGAATTAACAATTTTTACATTGATTTCAATGGGCCAGTTAGTTCGAACTAAGCAATTAGTTCAAACTAACATGGCCACAGGGTTAATTCAAACTAGTTAGTTCGAATTAACCCTTAGTTCGAATAGGCTATTCGAACTTTAGTTTGAATTAAGGAAGCCCTTAATTCAAACTAATTAAAGCCTAGTGTAGCCATGGCTTTAGTTAGTTTGAATTAAGCTTCCTTAATTCGAACTAACTTGCCAATGTAGACATAGCCCTTGTTTGTTGTTCAGAAGAGTTTTTATTGAATGATATACAAACTATAGGGATTGCCTTATTTAATACTTAAAATTCAGCTCTAGGGTAAAATGTTGCACTGTTCTTAATGGTACACAGCCATACTATGCAGCAAGTTAGCACAGAAAGTGTAGAAGAATATCTTAGCCAACTGAAACTGCAAAGGAAATGTAGGCCATATTTATACGTGCTGCAGTGCATCTAAAGAAGACGCTCTATGCTGGCAAGGGAGCGCTCTCCTGTTGCCATAAAACCACCACCTCTATGAGTGGGAGAAGCTATGTTGGCAGGAGAAGTTCTATGCACACACTTGTGTCATGTAATTTGTCGCTCAGTGGGATGGGATTTTTTTTTTAAACGCCCAAGTTACACATGTTATACCGACATACACTGTAGTACTGGATAGACAGCACAATGTAACTACCCAGATTGGAATTTGGTTGGGACACTGAGGTTAACAACCCTACCGTTGTGAAAAATGCCAGGGAATTTTTCATAATCAGAACTTTGGTTTTATACCCCATCAAAGTTTTATAGCATCTCTACTTACCCTTTGGTGCAGAGCGAGGGGGTCCCTATTTCTGCAATATCTTGCAGCTCTTTGGAAGTTTTCCATCTCAACTGAGACGCAGTGGGATCTGGAGGAATGAACACAGCAGAGAGCCAGAAAGTCTCGAGTTCTAATTTTGGCTCTGCCACTGACTTGCTTTGTGATCTTGGCCAAGTCACTTTATCTCTGAGTTCCCGCATCTTCCAAAAGAAAAAAAAAAAAGAAAAAGGGGGATGTTAGCAGGAAAGTGTCTGCCACTGAAATAGCTACTGCTGCTTGCGGGAGCTGGAATAATTAAGTTGATGGGAGAGCTGTCTTCTATCGGCTTATAGAGTCTGCACTAGCAGTTCTGCAAGTGTGCAGTTGCATTGGTGAAGTTGCACCTTTGTAAGCTTTTTAGTGTAGCCACAGCCTGAGTGAATTTGCCTTTACACACCTCTTAGTTCCTGGAGAGCTATGGTCCTCTGCTCCCATGGAATTACATGTAATCCCTGGCTCACACAATGATACTTAATACGGTGAGATCTCCTGAAGATATTGCAGGAAGTTGACTTATTTGTCACAGCATACCTTCCAGACATGTTTTCATACTGAAGTAATGGCACTAGGTGGTTGTATTCCAAGACTAATTCTATAGAACATTGTCAGTATGGTTTTACAGGTATGTTGCAGTTTCCAGTACAACTTCACTCCATCAGCATGCTTTTTGCTATAGTGTGAACTAATAATAGTGCTGACTAGAATTATGTCACTCATACATTATAGTTTCCAGTGTAAGTTTCTTTATTTATCAAAATTATGGATCAATATAGGAGAGCAATTGCCTATGTGAATGAATGAGAGTAAGGTAGAAATAAATATAGGGGTTTTGAGAAATACGAATCCTGCACCTTGCTAGTAATTTCTATATTGTACAGCAGTCAGTTACAATATTTTGATGGAGGGATAGCTTAAAGACAGAATTATTTGACTTCTGTCTTCTTCATTGCACTGATTTTATACTTCTGTAATTCCATTTAATTTAATGGAGCTATAGCAGCATAAAGCTGCTGCAATAGGGTGAAGGATCAGGCCGATTATTAATTACAGAAAGCCTATTTGGACACTTGCTGGGTGGTTTCCTGGCCAGACCCTCTTGACAAGTTGTCCACATTTTGATACCTTTCCACAATACTGTAGCTGCTGAGTTCTGATAAATGAAAAGCTTTTGTTTTCTATGCAAATCATCAATGCATTTTGTAGTTCATTGCTTCCAAAGATTTTATTTGAAATGCAAATATCAGTAAAACACTAGGTCAGCAGCTGCAGCCTTGGTTCCAATGTAAATGTAGTGCACGTATGGAGAGAACAGCCAGCCATGCGGCCTTTCGGCTTTGTCCAGGATAAGCCAAACAAGAATGGAAGGGGGTTTCTGGCTGTTACTGAAAGGAAAACTTCTACTTTGTCACTAAAAGTAAAGGTGCAAGCACTAGTTGAAATTTTTCTTCTAAACACTTTTTCAATGGAAAATTGGCTTTTTAGAGAAAATGGGAATTTTTAATTTAAAATGTCCCTTTTTATATAATTCTTTTTTCAGGTTTTCATAAAATAACAGCACATTTGAGGGGTTTCAGTTGGTAAAAATATGAATAAATTTTTGACAGAAAGAAAAAATATTGATTTTCATTAAATTTTAATGGCAAAATATTTCCCAATCAGCTCTAAGATAAAGGGCTACAAGTGAAATTCATGTAACCTGCATCAAACCTGACTAAATAGATGTTTCATGAGGGACAGTATTTTCCCCTACCTTCCTCCACACTTAGACATAGAGTGGGGGAACCTGCACAGCTGGGACGTGGCCACTGCTATAGCTTATAGGTAATAGGAGCCGCTACAGCCCCATGTGGGATTTGTGACCAATGGATCTGTGAGTAGCCAGATCTTCTGTAGATACTCCCATGTCACTCAGGCAGCCTGCTAATAATCACCAGTGTTCCTGGGCAGAGCTACAGGGGCCTCCTGCAAGACATCTCAGGGGCTATTGGTACACATTTTGCATTACATACACGAGTGAGGATCTGACCCCCAAAGAAATTGCAATAGAATTAGACAAAATGTAAATAAGTGAGGGTTTGGGAAAGGATGCCTGCTTCAGGATTTTCTAGTACCATGAAAATCATTAGATAAAACTTTCTAAAGTCATTAGTACAAAGCAATCAGGATTCCATGGTGTAATGTAAAGGACATTCTTTAGCTCTCCAGTAGAGAAAAATAAAATAAAGATCATGGGCCAAATCCTCTGAGGGACTGAGTACTTGCAACTTCTATTTAACTCAATGGGCAGGGCCACACAAGAGGTTTTGGGGGGGCCCAGGGCAAAATCTGAAACATATGCTCTGCCCCACCATTCCCAAAAATTATCACTGAGGGGTGAGAGGTGGCTGTATTCGTGGTTCATCCCTGTCCTGTGGGCCCCAGGTCCAGCTACCTGCTCCAAGCATTGGGATCTTCTGCTCAGGGTTGCACTGTTATGCCTGTTTGGCCTGGCCACTGACACAGCCATATTTCAGTGATGTTTTTGCGACCGGGCACGCTGAGTTACAATGCCACTTTATCTTGGGGGCCCTTCAACTGGGTGTGGTCCAAGGCAAACTGCCCCTTTTGGGGTCCCTTTAGAGTGGCCTCTCAAAGGAAATTACGGGTGGCCAGCAGATCTGTGGATTTGACCTCATAAATCCAAGTAGACATTGAGAAGATGGAAAATGTAGGTATGCTCGATCTAGTCTCAGAAAAACTGATATTCTCATGTCTAAGCTCTCAGTTTACAATGATGGATGCTGTATAAGAGCACAAACAGGAAAGAATAGAACCACAAATAAACGATACCCACAAAGTGTCAGCATTAGGCACTCTATTGTTATGTATTTTGCATCTTATAAATTGAAGGACTAAAACCATGAAAATCCACTTTAATTAAGTTTACACACTTGAAAGACGCATTTAATTTCACATAATTTATGATGCTGAGATAGACATAGAATATTTTTCCTGGAAGAGTACAGTGATGGACTGAAGAAAGTTATTTGACCTTGAGCATGCAATGACTTTAAATAGGTGACACATGAATTGTGTCTGATGACAAGGCGATGAACTGTGCTCAGGTGATTGAAGTTGGGAGGTCAAGTATAAGCCAATAATGTTTGTATAAATTAATCAATTTTGAGAACTCAGAACCAAATCATCAGCTCTTATATGTACTAATTTGTGCAAGAAGTTGGTGGAAAAATCTCTGTTCTGCTAGAGAAGGGGCCAGCAACCCCAGGCACATGTACCAAGAGTGGCATGCAAGCCATGTGAAGTGACATGCCTCACACTCTGCAGCACCATCAAAATTGCTGGGTGGCTTCTTTCCATGGTGGCTGGGGTTGGGAGGTGGGTCCGCATGCACACCGCTGAAAGCTGCTTTGGGCGACTTCATTCTGTGGCATGCCTTTGGACCCCTACCGCCGAAAGAAGCCACCCGCTGTGGCCTGGTGCTGAATTTTCCGGGGGTGGCTGCTTTTTTTTTTTTTTTTCAGCAGAGGGGGGCCATTGGCGCAGGTTGAGGGTTGGGAAGGAGGTGACAGTATGGGGGTTGGCGAAGGTTGCCAACCCCTGTGCTAGAGTTTGCATACGTCTATATTAATTTAATTTAAAACCTGAAATCGTCTTAATCATTGATTTGCATACTTGAGAACATATTTTCCATCAAATGTAATCTGCAGGCACATCTCAAATGACTATTGGACAGGAGCTGTGTGTCTCCTGCTATATCTGAAGGTAGAGTTTGGTCCTTAATATTTGAAAGGACTCCCTTGCCTACCTCTGAATTTTATAAAGTGCTGTTGCGGGTTGCATGTAGGATACCAGTGCTTCCAAAGTGCAAATGTGTGGGGTTTGATATCCCCAAGCAACTCCCAGAAGCAATTTGCCATCTTCAAAGAAGACTGACATGGATATTTTATAAATACATGAGAGCAAAAATAAACCAACTTGGCTTAATAATATTTTATTTATAGACTAGAAAGCCAAGCCCTTCAACCTCAGGGAGCAGCAAAGAAGTGTTTTTGATTGCATACCAAAGTAAAATATTGATGGCAAACCACATGAGATTTTAAATGCACTATTTGCTATTAGAGGTGGGCCAAGGAAGCTGGGATTTGGTTTTGTAAAAGCAAAACCAGTGGTGGGTTAGATCTAGATACGATTTTATCCAAACCTCAGAGTAAAGGGGTAAGAGCCTGAATATAGAGTTCTAGTTTTGACCCATAAATTCATATGTACTCTTGTGATGATCAGACTGTTCAGTCTCTTTGTTCTTTGGAGTGACAGAGAGCAAAAATTTCCCGTTATTTGTAAGTCTTTCCCGTAGCATTCAATTTTAAGACACTCAAATATATAAGCTATAGTAGAGTCTAGTATCCATACTGGAGGATATTTGAGTTTAGAATTCATTTGAGTTCTAGTATTGGATCTATCTTTATTTCTGTTGTCTGAAAAACATTTGTGGGGCTTGGATAAATTGTTTGTGGCGTTGCTTAGGCTCTGGGGATAGGAATGCCTCACATCAGTCAGCAATGACTTTGCTGGCTTTTTCAGGACTCTGATGGATCCATAGCAAGCCCTTCTCTGCCAAAGGACAGCTGTCATGTCTCGTGGCTTTGAAAATCGTGAAAATAACAAAGGGAAGCACATAGAAATCTTGGAGGTTCCATGAAGGTCTCAGGGGCCCTCAATTAGGGATATAGGGAGAGGAAACTGAGCATATTTGTATGTCTTAAAATACAGATTTATATATTTTTCCTTAACTATACGCCAAGAACAAAGTACTTTTTATATTTAGAAATAATATCATATAATCTACTATCCACCAACAAACAAGTAATAGCACTAACCAGCGGCTAGATCCTTGGTTTTACTCAGACAAACTGTCATTAAAACCAGTAAGCATGTGCCTAGTGCAGATCAAATTAAAAAAAAAAATTAGTAAGAGCCTTTAGGATTTAGCCCACACTGTAGGGTTTTTGCAGTAGAAGACATTATAACCAACACAATCTGTGCAATAACCTGATAATTATTTTTACAAGTGCTCCAGAACAATCCAAAGCTATTTCTATGGCAGACCTTGATCATTCTGTTTTATGTGGGTAAGGTAAACCCTTCTCAGGATCAAGCATTTCTTTTTTCACTGTAAATTGAACTTTGTGTGGTAATGAGAAGTTTGGGAATAAAGAGGATTCTGTCTCATTTTTCAGGGCTACAAATTCAATAAAAGTGTTACTTTAAATACAGCTTAGAAATGCTACTGCTACCATGAATTTGTCTCCAGAAATGTCCTTAATAGGAAAAATTATATAGTTAATGAGGAGTGTGCATACTATTAGAAGAACGGATTTTTCTTTATACTGAGGTAGGGCTGCTCCATTGCTTTGCAGCTTATTCGGAATGCAGTGTCCTGATAACTCACTAGTTTCAGCTCTTGCTCCCCGTGCATTCTTTACATAGGTTGCCTATAAAGATTCAGATTGATTTTAAATTGGTCCTGCAGGTTTTTAAAGTCCTTAACTCTTTTGGCCTGGTAACATTTGAGACCTTCTCTCGTTTTCTGTTTTTATGAATATCTCTGCTCTGACAAAATGCACTGTAAAGGGAGATGATAACCTTATGCTCCTCAGTCTACACTACAGCACCTTATAATCTTTCTCATTTTGTCCCTCACCTGTGCTACATAGCATCTGGAAACATTTCTGCCAAGATTTTTACATTAATTACTCTTGACCCGATATTTATTACTTTATTTTTCCTTCCAATTTCTTCCTTTTTTTGTATTAACTTTGGGCATGTCAGTTGTTTTATTTGTCTGTTATTCAACGTAATGAGTTTTTTTTTTTTTTTTTTTTTTTTTTTTTTTATTGCAGCAGTTGCTTTATGTTGTTGTTGTACAAACCTCCGTTTGACACTCTTGTCTTGTCTTCATTTCTGAGTAGTAAGAAAAAACAATGCCTCCTCTGGCACCAGAGTAATAAGCATGGACAAGGGCCCTGGTAACACCAATACTCATGGAATTACACCATGCCAGTGACCTCTACACAGGATGGATTTGATTTAAATCAAATTGATTTAAATAAATCACTAGTCAGGAAGACTCAGTTTAATTATGATTTTCTATATAACTCAGAAACACCTCAAGACTTCTGGAATATGCTGCTCAAACAGTTTCATTTTTGTTTCTACTGCCTGTCGCTCCCTTCTCATGTTTATCTCCAGACTTCTTCTCCTTGTCCAGATCTATTCCACCCCCAACGATCTTCTATTCTTTGAACTTTTTGAAACCTTTCACTTTTAGAAAGAGATAAGGGATTGACTCGGGGACAATGGGGTTGAGGTCTATTATTTCTCACTTTTATATATTATTTATTTACAAACATTTTTGGTATTAAAAAGTATATTATATCTGGAGACACAGTTTGAAAACTGCAAAACTAAGCATCTCTGATGGTGTCTTTTAGAGCCTAGATTGAGCCCTGAGTCCCATTGGGTAGATAGAAAGATTGGCCTAAATAATCTGTACAGAAGTCTCTGGAACCCTATGAGATTGGGTCCTTAATGCATGAACTATTGGAACTCATTTACAAAACTTTCTTAAACATTACATGAATATATTGTTTTATACTACAGAATAAGAATTTATAATCCCTATTCCATGGCGAGATATCTTTGAGATATAATGTATCTTAATTCAAACTATATTTCAGGTAGATTTTTTTTCCTCAAAAAACATTTTATCAAAAAATCTGATTTAAATTTAAAAAGATTTAAATAAAAAATCCGATTTATTTATTTTAAATATTTGATTTTTATCCACCCTGTCTCCACATATTGGAAGCACTGGGATCCCAACTTTTTGGTATCTGCCCCGAGTCTCCTTTCAGCATGGGAATTATTGCTGCTGCCATGCCACATTTCCCACTCTCTTATGGGAGTTCAGACAATGAGCAGGAGAAAGAGACCTTAGAGTATTCCTTTCAGGCTCAGTATTAATAAGGTCCATACCCACAGATGGCCCTATCACCTTCACCCTAGTATTGGTAGCCATGGGCAGCATGTGGCTTGCAGGCCTCCTGAGCTCCAAGCCTTACTTGAGGGTACTCAGGGCAAACCCTTTCAGCTGCATCTTCTAGAGTTTCAAAACCTCCATAGGACATTTTCAAGGAACAGGAGGGTGGTGCTAAGAAAGAGGTAACACTGAGGACCACGTCCACCTCCTCTTCTAAAGACACCGTCATTGCCTTTCCCATCATATCTGGTAGACGACTTTTGTCTCTTCCATGAGCTGGCAAAAAGGGTGGCAGACGTTCTCAAGATACCATTGGAGGAAGTCAAGGACACCAACGATCAGCTTCTGGACATCTTCCACTTCTTGTTCTCTTCCAGGATCACCCTCCTGATTAATGAGGCTGGTGTGGTAAATCGCAGTGTCAGTAGCAATGACCTGTAAGTGGTTGGACAAAAAGTACTATGTTTCCACAAAGGAGCCTGAATTCCTCTTCTGTCGCCCACCATCCAATTCCATCGTGGTAGGTGATGTCAACTCCCATGACTGACATCAGTCAAGGACTACTCCATTTGATTGAGATTGGAAATTCCTAGACCTTTTTGGCAAGAAGATGTAATCCTTGGCCACCCTCTAATTTGATAATGCCAACTACGAGGCCATCACAGTGAAATACAATTATATCAACTGATCAGAGTTGACTGATGTTATTGATTATCAGAGTCACATCAGGGCCAATTTAAGACAGTCATATGGGAGGGACAGTTAGTACCAAGGACATTGCTGCAATCTGCCCTCAATGCCATTGACACAGCAGTGAGGTCCATCTCCACTGCAATGTGATGCAACGAACATGATGATTCCACTTCTCAGGTTTCTTAAGAGTTTGTCTCCTATGGAAGACCGCCCCTTTGAGGGTACAAGGCTGTTTACAGAGAAGACTGATGCCTTCCGTTACACCGTGATGGATTCCGGGGCTACACTTCAGTTGTTGGGTATCTACACGTGTGGACAAAAATGACTAGTTAGTGCCCAATCCCAACATAGACCAAAATGTCATAATACCAACCACAAGGACACTCCTAACCACAAAGAAAGAAAGGGAAGTTTCTCAGACACAAACCCCCATGTCCAATCTTCACTGACCCAGACTTCATCCAGACACCAATTTTGATGGGAAGGTCGAGGCACTGCTAGATCACTCCCTCCGGTCGATACAGCTGACCAATGTTTCATACCAACTGCCAGGGCCTGAGAATGCACAAAATCGAACCAATGGGTCCTAGAGATTATTCAGACTGAGTACTCCAACCATTTCATCTCTCTACCCGCTCCACAATACCTTTCTTTGTTCCTGTTTAGGAATCCTTCTCATGAGAGTTTAATAGATAAGTTGATCACTTCCTCCAGCTAGGAGCCATGGATCTATACCTCAGCATTTAAGTGGAAGAGGGTTCCACTCTTGTTTCCTACTACTGAAGAGGAAGGACTCAGAAATTCAAGGTGGTCACTTTATTTATGATCATTCCAGCACTGGAACAGGGAAACTGGTTTTCAGCCCTCGATTTTTAGGACGCATACTTTTATATCTCAATCTTACTGGCTTACAGATGATTTCTCAGATTTTACCCTGGGACAAGACCACTACCAATACAGAGTGCTCCCCTTCAGGCAGTCACAGGACCTGAGAGTATTTCTTCCAAAGTTCTCTCAGTGGTAGCCACTCACATGCTTTCAAGGGATAAAGATATATCCTTACCTTGCTGACTGCCTTCTCAGAGCCTGCTCTCTTCAGGAGGCCCATCGGGTCACCTGAGCAACCATGAACTTATTTACAGAATTGGGTCTATAGATCAGCACTCAGAAGTCAATCCTCATTTTGGCACAATGTCTGGAATTTATAGGGGCCAGCTCAACTATTTACATGCCAGAGCATACCTGCTTCAAAACAGATTTCTGTCATTAGCCTGGTTTATAGCCACTATTCAAAGCAGTTCACAAGTATCAACCAAACACTGTCTCCACCTTCTCGGGCACATGGCAGTGGGCACGCCGGTAATACCACATGCCAGGCATCACATGAGATGCTTCTAAATGTGGTTCAGCTCAGTCTACAGACCAAACAGGGACAGGTTGGACAAATCCCTGTTATATGACTCAGTTGATTCATCTCCCAACTTTCTAACCCAAGCCTCATCAAGACAACAACAAGGTTATATTACATACTGTAGATATCAGGAGAGCCCTAGCCTTCTACTTAGAATAGGACAAGAGCTTTCAGGAAATCTCCTCTAGACTTTTCCTTTCAATTCCAGAAAGATCCAAGGGTTCAGCAATATCAACCCAAAGGCTCTCTAAATGTGTCTTGAAATGCATTAGACAATGTAGTCTCCTACAGACTCGATTCGTACACATTTCACAAGGTTGATTTCCTTGTCCACTTTCAAGAAGATCTCTATCTCGGAGATCTGTAGAGTGGTGACATTGGCACCTGCTTATGCCTTTGCAGAACATTATGGAATTACCAGAGATCCCACCTTCAATGCCATCTTCATCTCCACAATATTGTCATCTGTAACTGACCAGACACTGAAGTCCCAACCCACTAGTAGGGATACTGCTTAGAAGTCATGTACTAAAGAACCATAGTTAATGCACAAGGTGAGTAACTTCTTCCTGTTACGAGTAGTGTCTATATGGGTGCTTTACACCCACTCTCCTCCCATCTACTTCAGAGTTCACATTTATGACTCTGTGATAGAGAAGGCCCTGAGGAGGGTTAGCCCGAATGCTGGCTAGCCTTGAGGTGCTGCACAGGGGGGAAGACCGCACATGCATGGGCTTAACAGATACTACTACCAAAGTTCTCTGATCAGCAGTGCAGGGATGGAAGTACACCTATCATGGAGCACCCATAGGGCCACAAATATCAAAGAACACATACTGCACAAGTTGAGTAACTTCTTCTGCCATCTTACCCCATCTCCATCTATTTAAGATTTCCTTCCCTTGAGTTTTTTCCTTCTGAGATATTTTCCTTAGCTCTTCCTATCATCTATTGTACAAAGATCTTTTAATCCCCCTGGATCTCTCTTCTTCTTCTGTAGTCCCTTATTGTTTTTATCAAGGAAGCCTAAGAGTGTGGATTTTTTCACTGCAGTGATCCCTCAGGCCATAACTGAGCCCTAGTCTATGCTTGCTACGCTTTTTGGCAGCCGTTGACAGGAGATACACAGGTGCATAAAAGACCTTGCATATTTCCCACTGACTTCTTAACTGCTCCCAACACATTTTACTAAGTCGACCAGAAATGGCGTCCGGTTGGTGTAGTGTTGCTGCCGTTAGGAAGCTAGAGTTACAGCTCCGGTTCTGTGTTCGATTGAGTGCATCTACACAGACGCCTCAATTGAACCCAGAAGATCGTGCTGACGGCAGCGATTTTGCTGCATCAGTATAGACTTGCCCTGAGAGTCTTTCAGATCTGAGAACTCTGTAATAAGTTTTCCAGTGGGAGACCCTTCATAAAGCATAGAGATACAGAGTGAGCAAATATCTGTTTGATGGGAGGAAGCCAGAAATATGGAAAGGAGATCATGGTTAAAGGATAACTGGCCTCAAAGGGACAGTTTGGTTTAAAAATAAGAAAAAAAAAAACTTAACCTAAACAAAACTTCTGACTCTCTTGAGGTTCATTCATCAATAATAGTACTCCAAAACTACTGGTATAACAACTCACTGTAAAATTTACAGCTGCAAGTTATTTACAATACATCCTTCAACACAAAGGCTATGTCTACATTTGGAAATTTAAGTTGACTTTATCTAAGTTGGCTTAACTAAGTCGACTTGAAGTCGACTTAGTTAAGCCGACTTAGTGAGTCTGCACTTAAAATTTAAGTCAGCTTTGGGGGGAACTTACAAAGTTGACCTAGAGTGTCCAAACTGGACGCCTAGGTCGACTTCTCGGGGCTAGGGGGACCTAGGGCAGGTCCACGGGGGCAGGGGGGCGCACCCCTTGCCCAGTGCCAGGGGCTCAGCCTTTGCCCCATTGTACGGTACAATGGGGCAAAAGGGGACAGGGACCCTGGCAGGGCATAGGGGCAGGGTGGGCAGGGCTCTGCCCTGTGGGGGGGCATGGTAGGCTCCCTCTGTGCCCTCCCCCTCTCCCCCCGGCAGGGAGGGCATTGGTGTAGTCCTGGGGTAGCCCTAAGTCAACTTAGGGCTACCCCACGTCTACATTGGCTTAATTCGACTTTAAAAAGTTGAATTAAGCCTTAAGTCGAAGTAATTCTAGGTTTAATAAAGTCGACTTAATTTTCCTTAAGTCGACTTAAGCAGGTTGCTTAAGTCGACTTAAGGAAACTGTAGTGTAGACACAGAGTAAATTAAGTCGACTTAAGCAAGCTTAAGTCGACTTAATTTACTAGTGTAGACGCAGCCAAAGAAAATAAGAATGTTGTGTTATATATTGACACATTATCTATATTTTCTCTGTATACTTGAACATGTTGCACCCTTAAAAAATTCTGCGAACACAACCATATCATTTAAATTTTAACAAATTTACAAATATGTATTCTACAGTACTTCTCTGTAAAGTCTTATCTCACTATCCTATTGCTTCTGGATACTAAACGAAGGCATTAAAAATCAGTCTCCATTGCCACATGTAATTGAAGAAAGGAAAATTGATTGCATATATTCAACCTATGTCCCAAATTGGCATGGGCTGTCAGTGACATGCCAATTAAGATATTTCATAAATGGTGGGGTGGGAGCAAATTCTGATTCCCCTGCCTTTCCTGGCACAGAATCTGTTCTGATCCTTACTTGTGTCTCCCCATCTCTCAGGGACCCCACATCGCCTTTGGAATCTCCCTTCTCTCTTATCCACACAAAGTACATGAGGTAGTGCTGCCAGGAGTCAATTTTCGGCAGACCCCCTCATGCTATGCTGTACTGAAACAGACTCCCCCTGCATGCCATTTGGTTCAGCCACCCCTCTCTCTCTGAATACAGAAATCCAGACAGAGAGGTGGCGAGGCGGATTTTAGTGACATCGCAACCTCTTGCACCAGGTCAGGCAGGCACTGAAATTTGACCTGGCCATCCCTCCATCTGTATGGAGGAGCAGCTGGGTCAATTTTAAATGGTATTGGGATTACACAGCTTGAGTGACACTCCAGATCACTCTGGCAGCAGCTGTATGGGATCACTGCTTTAAAAGAGTTGGGCCATGTCCCCTCACCAGCTCCATGACCCTATAGAATTTTGAACAGATGCATAAAATGTGGGGATGCACATTTGCCTCTCCTTCCACACCCTGCATTCCCACTAAGTTGGTCTTGCTTCCCACCAGACTTAGTTTGATGGAATATTGTTAACTGAGCAACCACATAGCACCATTGCTGGATGTAAACCTGAGAAAACTAGGAACTTGCTCTCCCAGCCTTTTTTTTTTTTCTCCACCATTAAACAAATTGGGGAAATTCAAAAACATATTTGTTTTTTTAAATTTGAAAGAACTTCCAGGTGGTATATATGAGTGCCCTAAGCATTCGCATTATTTCTGCCCATCTGGAAATAGTCTCATATTATACGGCTTGCTTTGTAATCTACATCATGGTAATATTGCAGCAGTAATACAACAGACCACAGATTTTTCATGTAATGAGAGGACTCATTTTGTGATTTCCTACATGCTCTTTATGTACGTTAAAATACTTAGTTGAAACATCTGTATCACTGTACGAGACATGTAGTCATGGCTCATGTCTTCCACCCCGTGGCTTCCTCTGGGGCTTGGGATGCCCATTTTTCAAGAGGGCCCCCAAATTGGCCAGTGCCCCTATGCACAGTCTCCAGGGGCTCATGCATTAATCTGTCATTGGCCAGGACTAGCAGCCTCTAACTGAGGTGCTCCACCTCCACATCTTCCAGCTGAAGGAATCTCTGGAGCCTGCTGCCCAACCACAGCCACATTTTGAGTTGGAGTGGCCATGGTTACAACACAATGAAATTTCAGATGTAAATATCTGAAAATATCCTGTGTCCCTGAAATTGACCAGAACGGATTTGGTGGGGCCTTAATCATGATTTGTCCTTATCTGAATGACTGCCTTCTCAGGAAGCATTCCTTCACCCAAGTCCTGCAAGTTACCCAAACTACACTGAATCTGTTCCGGAGTCTGGGCCTGCAAATCAGTGAACAAAAAAAAAGACAACACTGATACAAAGACTAAAAAATTCATAGGAGCTCCCTTTGACTCCTTTCAGGTAAAGACACTCCTCCCACATCACAGATTCTTCAGCCTCTGCGTGTTGGTAGAGATAGTACCAGCCCCCAGATTTCAGCCAGACGCTGCCTGCAGCCCCTGGGGCATATGGACCCCTTCTCTGTGTTCTTCCCTGACAAAGTCACTCTTAGATCACATCCAAAGTTCACTCCCAATATGGTATCCACTTTTCATTATAAACCAGCTTATTCAACTTTCAACCTTTTATCCTAAACCACCTCAGGATAAGAGGAAAGCCATCCTTCATATGTTCGACACGAGGAGAGCCATGGCCTTCTATCTGGACAGAAAAAGAACTTTCAGAAAATCTTCCTCTCCATTGCAGATAGGTCAAAGGGTACAGCAATTTCTGCTTATAGATTCTCCAAATGAGTCTCAAATTGTATCAAGCTTTATTACCAGATGCCGAAAGTAATATCCCCGTCTTCATAATGCACACCCTCGACGAGATCCATCTCCTCTTTCGTTGACTTCTCCAAGGAACTCTGCAGAGCAGCTACATGGGGATCTGTGCATACCTTTGCAGAACATTATGCCATCATCGGGGACTCAGGTGAAGATGCCAGATTTGGTGCCACCATGCTATAATCCAGTGGTTCTCAACCTTTTGTAGGCCATGACACAGTTGGTGGCATATCGTGACCCTACAGGACACAACAGCCCACCCTCCCTAGGCCAAATCTAGCCAACTCCCTGGCTCTCCACGACACACTTACCACTGTATGGCGACACAGTAAATGTGTCCCAACACAATAGTTGAGAACCACTACTATAATCTATAACTGACTCGACTCCAAAGTCCCAGCCTCCAGTGGTTGGCACTGATCAGGGGTCACATAGGGTGTGTCTACACTTACAAATTAAGGATTTACGGAGGCTTAAGTTGACTTAATTTACTCCGCGTCTACACTGGGCTTTCCTTAATTTGACTTAAGCTGCTCCTTAAGTAGAATCAAAGAAAAGTTAGTTCAAATTAATAACACCTCATTTTAATTTGAACTAGCACTAAAGTCGACTTTATTAAGTTGACTTAAGCCAGTGGAGACACAGAATAGTGCCGAGGTGGACCTTTTTAAGTTGACTTAAAATGTTAAGTCGACTTAATAAGGCTGAAAAGGGGCCACGTCTACACTTGAAAAGCTAAGTTGACTTCATAAAGTCGACTAACTTTTCAAGTGTAGACATAGCCAGAGAATAGAGCACCTATAGGGATGCTACTTGAAGAAGACAGTGTTACTCATTTTGTGCAGTAATCAGGGCTGTCCTTGGGCAGGGAGTAAACAGGTGACTGCCCTGAGCCCTGCGGTTCCCCCACTGCCACACTACCCAATCCCCTGCCTCGCTGCCTTCAGCAGCAAGCTGAAGGCAAGGGGTAGGCTGGGAGCACGGAGCTCAGCCTCTGAGCTGGCCTTTCTCACCCCCAGGGTGAAGCAGTCGGCCCAGGGGTGGGAGCACAGAGGCCGGGCTGGCCTGCCCTGCCAGCTAATGGGGGACAGGCAGAGGGCCCCATAGCCCAATTTGCTCTGGGCACCCTCCCCTCCCCACCAGGGATGGACCTGGCAGTAATGAAGATTCTTATATATGTGTCCCCCTTCCATGAGTCACCCTTCTTCCCTCTTCTTCGGACTTCTTGTCATTAATTCTGCAGTAAAGAAGGAACTGAGAAAGGTTTGCCCTCACACACCAGATAGCCTTATGTATGGCAAGTGAGAAGCAACACATATGTGGGCTGAACGGACAGTACCTCTAAAGTTCTCCAATCAGCAGCACAAGGGCTTAAAATATATTTACAGACTCAAGTAGCATGGAACACTCACAGGGACATGTGTCTCGAAGAACCATTGTTACTGCTCAAGATAAATAACTTTGCTTGTTAGATACTTTTGGCCTGACACGACTACATTATTTGCGGAATTATACAGCTCAGGAGAATTTGTATTTATTAACATATCCACGTAGTTGTGAAAAATATTTGTTGGGTTAGTCAAAAATGCCTTTTTAGGACTGGTATAATTTAATAATTTCACTATATTAATGCAATGTTCCAGATGTAACCAAAAGTATCCTTGACAAACCAACCAATTAAGACACTGAAGAATTATAGGATTGATCTCTTAGACTTGAAAAACAGAGGTCTGATACTTTGAACATAAATGCTACTTTTGGTTCTTTGTTTTAATAAGCAGTGGGAAGAAAATAAATTCAGTCCCTGATTTCTGATAAGAGCTTTTTTCTTCTATTGCATATCAGTGGGATGCACTTTTACCATCTGTCATTAATGCTCTGCATCTTGATATCAAGTTCCAAAGGGGTATACGTGTTACTCTAATTCAGTAAAACAAACAAGGATTCCTGTGGCACTCTTAAGGACGTAACAAATTTATTTATCGCAAAGCTCATGCGATAAATAAATTTGTTAGTCTTTAAAGTGCCACAGGACTCCTTGTTTGTTTTTCTTGATATCAGAGTCCATTTACTGTTAAGGGTACTTACTTTATATAATTTTAGAGTTTAGGTGTTAAGCAGAAGTCAAATTTTCAGAATATTTAGACACTAGCTTGTACTTTTCCAAGATAATTTGTGTTTTTCTACTCTTATTTGCTACTTAGATTTCAGGATACCAGTGTCTTGTGCGGCCTCCTTATGCAGACCAGTTGTTTGTACCAAGGATATACTCTAGGAAAGTTTAAGGACAAACAAAAAAGAGACTATGGTTAAACAAAGCTTGTCTTTATCTAAGAAATGAATAGTAACATATAATTCTTCTTACTTTGAAACATCTAACTAGCAGCTGCACCTTCTGATTCATTCCTTTTAAAATGTGCGCAGTTCCCTTTGTAATTAATTTATAGTATATGCTTTTTGGAATGGGCAGTCTTTCCATGCACCCTCCATTTATATTATATTTTGGACACAGGTATCTTCTCAATAGAGAATTCAATATCTAATAAAGAATCATTGCGCAAAGATGCTCCTGGGCTTTCACGTGGGTTTCCTGCCTTCCACAGCAAGCTCTCTGTTTCTCTTAGTGAGAGAGACAAGTTTCAAGCTTACACAGAGCTCTTCTGGATACAGCAGTCACTTCAGTGTCTCAGGTCAGCAAAGGATTTGCTATTAGCATATGACAGTGGCTTCTGTAAGTTAAGAAATTGATTAGTAATGCTGTTTATCTTAATATTTTGTACTGCGTATATATAAAACAAAATGTAAGCCCTGGGCAACAGCTTCTGTAGAATTAGGAAGCTGGCTGGTTTCCAGAAAAAAAGCTGAGACCCAATTCTTATTAAAGGCTTACAGACAGAGCATCTTGTTAAGTTTTACGATACTCATGAATGCTTAAGGGGGGATTCTACAACTGGTAAATTGGTAGGTTGTGATCACATGCAGTTGGCAGAATGAAGAGTTTGTAAAAGGCCTAGAAAGAAGTAAAAGCAAGCGCTCAAAAATGTTTACTGTAGAAATCCTATAATTACATTTTGTTCATGAAACAAAGCTAAAGCTGTGATGGTACTTGCAAAAGAAGAAAAGAAAATGCAGGTGCATGCAATAGGGTTAAGGAAGTACTGTGTCAAATAAATAATCAGGATGTGATTTGAAAGGATTTGAGTTGTTTTTATTGTGTGTAATAAATTTTACAGTGGAGATTAAGTGGTTATGTTTAAAGATCCTTAGCAAGCAGCTTTGCTGACTGGCAGACTAAAAAAAGACTCAGTCATAAATGATTTAATAAACTATAAAGTTAACAGCTAAGCTGGAACCCAAGTCCAGTTGCACTAGTTTGCTGAGGATGCTCATTCGTTGGCCATCAAGGATCTTCGCTTTGAATTGAGAAGAAGGAGAGACAGTTTATATGAATTGGAGAGCTTTAATATTGGAATAAACCAGAGTCCATATAAAAGAATACTAGTTTAAAGAAAGGGAGTATTTTTTTCTTTACACCGCACTGTACATGTATGTAACCCCCTGGAGGCATCCCACGGAGATGGCAGATGATGATATTAGTCCAGTTCAATCTGCAACATCGACTCTAGGATAGGAACTGGTCCCAAAGGCTTCTAATTGGAGTGCTGGATTTGGCTCCAGTTGCCATAGTGATGAGAGCCATTTAGAAAGGTTACTGGAGACATTTTGAAATAATCAAAATCCAGAGACCCTTCCATGATGGAAAGGGAAGTAAAAAGCTGAAGTTTAAAATCAGCCAGAGATGACTGTGAAGAATGGAAATAAAAAGCAGGTTTCCTAGATCATCCTCTGCTGTCTCCAGTTTGAGTAACACTGCCAGCAAAGACCTTAGAGAAAACTCCAGACAGACACAAAGACTGACACTAGGCCTTTATCAGCACAAAAAACCTGGTCCTATGCTCCTCAGAAGTTCTTGCTTCCTCATGAGACACAAGACCTTTATGCAAAAGCAGAGAAAGCCTTTTTCAGATACAAAGGCTAGATCCTGTTCTCAGAAGCAT
>ML685768.1:122530-134927 GCA_007922175.1 Pelusios castaneus
TCCCACTTCGTCAGACGTCTGACGAAGTGGGATTTTCTCCCACGAAAGCTCATGCGATAAATAAATCTGTTAGTCTTTAAAAGTGCCACAGGACTCTGTTGTCTTTCTAAGCCGATAGTACATTTAAATGCTAGATAAGCAATAACTTCCAGTTGAATAAACAGATCAGCTTGATTACTGAAAATGCTTTTTCCTTAAGCAGTGTCAAGAGTAAATTAATTTATCGCTGGAGTTTGGATTCCCACTCGTTGGGAAAGCAATACTTATAAACAGGAGAGGGGTTTTTTTGTATTTTGTTGTTGTGGATCTTCATCTGTGTATTGGTTTTAAACTGCCATGCATCACCATAGTATCTGTAACATTGGAAGCAACGCTCCTAGTAGACTTCATGGAGATAAACAACAGAGCCTGGGGCACTTTTAAAGACTAACAGATTTATTTATGGTGGGAGAAAATCCCACTTTGCTCATGCAATAAATAAATCTGTTAATCTTTAAAAGTGCCACAGGACTCTGTTGTTTTTCTGCAATAGACTAACACAGCTACCCCTTTGGAACTTGACTTCAAGGAGATACTGGCACTTCTCCATTTTGGGGGTAAAATCTCTGCTTTGTGGTAAGGTTTGTGTTATTTTTTAATTTAATTTTTTTTTAAATTAGGTTTTATTTACTTTTGTTGTTTGTTTCTAGGTTGATTTGTTTCAAATTTTCTTTAGAAGATGTTGGGTTTTAAATTTTTCTTTGATTTCTTGTTTTTTGGGTTGAAGTATCAGTGATGTGTCTTTTTTGTGGTGGAAAAGCCTTAAAACCAAAGTTGAATTTTATGACAAATTATGGAAAAAGCTGGTTTTGAATGTGAGAAGTGACTGTTATGATAATTTGCTTTCAGTTAACTAACAGAGGTGAAAGGTCAAAAGTCTTCCTGTACTTAATAGATGGCAGTAGTTTCACAGCAAATTCAATGTTACATGAAGTTGACAATTGGTGCAGCAAATAAACACTTAGTGAGAAAAATTAATAAAATTAGTCAATAAATCAACAGTGTACGTGCAAACAACTTGATTTTTTAGCGCATTCAATTTACTTCAAAAGATTTCACTGCAAATTTGCCAAATTCCATCAAAGTATTCAAGTAGTGGGGTGATAATTATAGCATCCCAGAAGAGCTCATTTTATAAGGCAACAAATGTTATAGTTTTAAATTTGGGGGCAGAAGATATCAATTCAATTTGTGAAGAATTAGAAGCAAATTGGTCAGCTTGTTTTCTCTCACTACTGTTCAAGGGGTTCAGATCGAGACCTGGTGAACTTGGATCACGTGCAGTAAATTTATATGTGAGGGAAAACCATGTAATTACTGTTCAATCTGCACCACAGTCTTTACTTTAACCATGTATTTTCAGGGCTTTACTTACGTGCAAGTGCAAGCAGAACCTAAATCTGCCCGATGAGGTGTCGGAAAATCACTTTGACCGGCTTTGATTTTTTTTAATGTTAAAAACCATTTTAAAAAACTACTTTGTACTCTAGTTTATTACTGCTGAGGGATTTTTGGTTGATTAATTAGTTATAAGGGGAAAACGGTCAGTGCCGCCACCAAATGTGCAGTGCTGATGAGTGTCGGCAGAGAGGGGCTTAGGGTGGTGGCTTGTGCTGCTGCCAATACTTGGGTTGGCTGCTTTTTTATTCAGCAGAAGGGACAAATTTTTCACCCTCAGTTGGGTGGGTTTCCAATCATGTTGCAACACACCAGGGGTTGAGAACCACCTGCTCTAGCCTGTCACCAAACTGAGGTTGAATCCTATGAAATTTGGTCCTCCACTCTTGGAAGAGGGGAGAATATGAGTGATCCCAGTACAAGTCAGACTAACAACACAGTCCACACAAATCCAGCACACGGCAGACATTTACAAGACAAAGCCCTAACATACTTTTTATTAAGAGTTATATTGTAGCTCATTTTATGTTAGATTTAAATCTAAACTAGCAACTGTGTACATACCAAAGTGGCTTAAACAATGGCAGGGAAACAACACTTTGCAGTCAATTTCAATCTTTCACATCTTTCTTGCTGTCAGAGTTCTCGGAATGCTTGCAGAGCTGACTTTTGTTCAAAACTGTCTTGCCAACTCAACATCCCAGTAAATATATATTTTGTTTCTATACTGAAACCACTTAAAAGTACCGCCACTCAGCTATTCTGATTTATTCCCATCAAAGAAAATTATTTTTCCGTTTTTGCATCCATAGCTTAAGATTTGGGGAAATCACAGGGTCAAATTCAGCCCTCGAGTAAGTGGGTGCATCTTTCCTTATTGAAACAGAGTTATGCATGCCAGTACCAGCTAAAGCTAAATTTAGCTTCATTATCTCTCATCCCTCTGCTTCTGTCTCCTTTCTTTTGAAATTTCTGAAGACTCCTTTCCTTATCACTGTTCCCCAACCCCTAAAGTTAAATGTTGGTGTCACGGGAAGAGAGTGCCCTTCTCTGTGTAACCCCTCAGTGTAAATAGTTCTATCATCATAACCAAGAATATTATAAAGCCATTTTCTATCAAGTCTGCAGATCCATTTCTCTCATTGCCAGATGGTCTGCCCCAAGCTCTTATGTACCCTATCTTTGTTTGGCTATTGACATAAAACCCAGTGTAATTGGTTAGCTTTTTAAAATATACCTATTTCCTTAGTTAATTTACCATTTTTTTTAAACCTCAGCCTTTAATGAACCAGTCTGTTTTGTTTTTCACTGCTGTCAGTCTTGTTGAAATGTTTTCCACTCAGATTCTAATGAGGTAACTGATCAGTGTACGAAATCCAGTTATTTCCTTCACAGACTATATAGATGCTCTCAGTGAGCTGTATTTCTTCAGCCAGGTAGTAATGATGTGTATTAACCTGCCATGTAGAAGACCTAGGCTTACAGTGCGGGTCAGTAGGGGTCTGAAATACTGTAAAGGCCATGTGGAAGACCCTGCAGATGAGAGGGAGGGAGTACTTCATGTCACTAACAAATGATTTTTTCAGCTAACTAAGGATCTGCTGTAAAAAGGATCTTGATCCTTTCTTCTTTGGCTGGAAGCACTGTAGCTATGGCATGCAGCCTCAAGGATGGTGGCACAGAGGATATTGGGTTCTGTCACAATTTTAGCATTACTTAATGATGTGTGTTTGCTTGTTTTTGTGTCAAAAGCACCAAAACAGAAGCATTTTTTTCACACACTAAAAATTTCACAGTCAGAAGAGGAGCCTTCCAGAACTCAATGTCTGCCTTACAGATAATTCACAGCAACTGTGCTAACTTGACACCAAGGTTAAAATGTCCTTTTGGGAGGTCTGTTTGAGATCCCCAACATCCAAAGCAGGTGGAAGAATAAAAAGTGCCTCTTTTCTGTGTGCCATACTAGGGACTGTAGTTTGGCATTATCCCAGGCCTGTGAAGATTTGGCTATTTTTAAGGACTAAATAAAGATTCCAATTAAAGAACATGGGAGGGGGGAGAACCCTTGGGATTACATTGAACTGTTGATTTTTAGGCCAGAATCCTCATGTATTTCAAAGGGATCATTTGCTTGGATCCCAGGTATCCTTACCTCTTCACCTAAGGATACGGCAAAACAAATTTTGCTGCAAGGATTTATAAGCATCATTTGCTAGTTTCCAATGTAATGATTGATATTCCCTGATACAGTTTCTTCTGCAACTTTGTAGCTCAAATGCCATAGTGGGTAGTCCTAGCTGACATCGTTAACAGCTGAGATCTTTTTGGCAGACTTCAGTATATTTATTATATCTGTTTTTGTCAAAGGAATAGTTTTGGCCTGTTGATGTTAGATACAATGGAGGGCCTGAGTGTCCACTCTCTAGCTCCTTTATATAGTCATTTATTTACATGTGTTCACAGTGAATGTGAATTGTTGCCGCCTATGTAAACACGTGTGGAATCTTGATTTAATAACACTTTAAAATTGTCTTGCACTCACTATGTGCAGGTGAAAATGACTATCCAAGGTGCAAGGCAGTGTAAGAAACAAGCTCCCAATGTGTACATGGAGCTTTCATTTGTTCACAGTAACACTGAAAATATGCAGGGCCTTTTCTCTCTTGCATACAAAGAAACTGAAAAGGGCTTTGCTGATTGCTGTTCCTCATTCTGCTGGGGTACATTGTTTCTCTCCAAGTATTATTTTTACCCTTTTTTTTCCCTACAGGGCTGGAGAGAGGGGCTTGACATGAGTCTGATTTGTGTTTCACTTCAGACGCTTTTTACCTCAGTGTCCAGAGCAATCCAGGAATGTTTCTGCAAGACAAAAGCATATAGAGCAGTGGTTCCCACCCTTTTTGGCTCGAGAGCCACAGATATCATATTGTTACAAACCTGAAGGGCCACCAGTCTCCATCAGCAGCCTTCTGCCTGTCCCCTTCCACTGCAGCCAGACAGAAGGAGTTCAGTGAGGAGGCTGCTGTCTCCTGCCTCACTTGCCTCACTTACCTCCTGTCCCCATGCCTGCAGCAAGGAGTCCCGCAGCAATGCACTCTGCCTGGGTCCTTAGGCAGTGGCCGCCTTCTGCAGCAAGTGGGAGGGGAGTGGTAGGCCACTTTGAAAGCCCCAGTGGGCCACTGGTTGGGAAGTACAGATGTAGAGAGTTACATGCATCAAAGCTAATTACCCAGTGTATATAAAGGACTTTGAGAATCTAGCTGTTGATGGTTCACTTTCTGTTTACTATCTGTGTGGAGAAAATCCATAGAGCGCTTTGCTCACTCAGGCATCTGTTTACCCTGTGTTGTGTAATTATAGTGGTAACATTTTATTCATGTCTTTGAAAAAGAGAGAAACTTTAAAGTTTTTCTGAATGAGGAATAGTTGTTGAAAACTGCAAGGCACTTGTATTAAATGTTAGTTCATGTGTCAAACCCTCTTTGTTTGCAAATGGATGACATTCTCTCTCATCTCCTCTAGCCATCTTTATCAGAGGCAGTTTTTATTACAGTTGCTTCTCCAGGGAATTCCACAGATGCTGCTTTTTAAAATTTCATTTGGGTAAGAAGAAGAATTGATTTACAGGGTGCAACCAAGCAGTGGTATTAATGATTGATGGGGTTAAAGCTGATGGTAACATTTCTGCTGACTTGCTTGTTGGCAAAAAACATGCATCCCTGCCTGGATGGGTTAGTATTACGCCACAATGTTGGGTTTATGGCAAATACATTAATAATTAGGCTCATTGAAGATAAGGAGGCACTGCACTTGCCTTTCATTAATAACTTTTATATGCAGACTTTTATCAAATTAGTTTATCGCATGAGCTTTCGTGGGAGAAAATCCCACTTCGTCAGACGCTTTGAAGATAGGAAAGTTATAAATCTGTTAGTCTTTAAAAGTGCCACAGGACTCTGTTGTCTTTCTACAATAGACTAACACGGCTACCCCTTTGGAATCAAATTAGTTGTGATATAGTCATCCATAGAATAGGGACAACATGAATGTTAGCAGTGAAAGGGTTTCCACATCACCTAACACTGACATGACATGGTCAACCCTGACCTGGAGAGGTCAACACTGTGAGAGGCAGGTCTGGCAGTTCTTTAATACGTGTGACTAGTGTGTACCAGTAGTTGTAATGGACGTGACCCTGGTATAACTGAGATCAAGATTTGATCTGGTGTGTTCATTGATACGGTTGCATGACCAGAACTGGATTGTTAGCAATTTAATTCATGCACAGGACAACTGACACGTGGTAAATTACTTCTGATCACTATTGACTTGGTCCAGAATCAAACAAGCACTATGTGCATGCATGATTCTTTATTACTATCTATATCAGTGGTTCTCAACCCGCCGTTGCATCTGCACACAGCTGTGGGCCCATGTGACATCTGCAGGCCCATACAGGTAGTGTATGTATTGTGTGGATCCCGCATAACACATCGAGAGCTGCAGATGTGCCCCACACAGTAAATAGCTTGAGAATCACTGATCTGTATTTTTTAAATTAAGGCTTTTACAGCAAAAACAACAAGAGCCCTGTGGCACCTTAAAGACTAAGATTTCTTCGGGCATAAGCTTTCGTGGGCCCCATCTGATAAAGTGGGTTAGAGCACACGAAAGCTTATGCCCGAAGAAGTTTGTTAGTCTTTAAGGTGCCACAGGACTCTCATTTTTTCTTCCAAAATAGCGTCAGTCTTAATTTCCTAATTTCTTTTAAATAGAACATGAATCCATCTTCATCAATGTATCCAGAGATTAGAAGTAGGCAAAATAGCCAGTGTTTTCTTGCATTCACTCTGTGCAGGTATAAATTGTTTTCTTCCTCTTTTCTGATGCTTTATCCTACAAGATCTGAATGGCTTTTTTCCTTCTTTCTAAGCAAACATGAAAATTCTTAGCAAAACAGCATCAGTCCTCTGTAAGTCTGCACTGCTCTTCAAAAGTTACATAGGAGCATATTAGCATCTGTAAAAGCATTTATGGTAGGGAGAAAGATTTTTTTAGAGTTTTATTTGAAATAAAAGTTGTGAACACCTTGTCAAGTATACTCCCATGATTACAAAAGCTATTCATTTTTATATGCATTTTTAAATCAACATTTTGGGCTGCAGGAATCCCTACAGCTTTTCATCAGTTGGAAAGCATTATGGGGAGAAAAGAGGATAATTTCTGTTTGCACAGATACATCAAATATAAGTAGGTTGGGAATAGGTCTGAGTTTTTAACACAAACATTGCTGAAGGCATTTTCCAAAAGTAGTAGTAGCATTTAAAGTGTAATACATAAATCTTCTGGGGCTAAAGGCATAAAGAACACATGGCCCATAACCTAGTGTACCTCACACCATATCTGAAACTTACATAGTTTCGGTGTACCCGGGCCTTTCTCACTAAATGCACAGAGTTGTATAAAATTTAACCAATAGATGAGTTACTATCTCATGTTGCTCTCAGTATATATAGGTGGTGTTATTGTTTATATAGAATAGAGGTTAAACATTTGTAATGTACTAATTGTCATCAGTGTTGATCAGCATTCTTTTAATTTACTTATGTACAAATGCAGATCACAGTTATGCTAGTGCAGCTTCACTTGAAGTCAGAATTTGATACTTTGAATTAAATTGGAATCATGCATCTTTATGTACACTTGTTTGTATTTCTTTTCTACCTTAGTTAAATGTATTAGCATCTAATTGTATACAAAGTACTTTATTCCATGACTATTAATTAGGTTGGTATGGAAAAGAGTGTTTAGTCATTGCCTCAAATTATCATAAGGGAATCTTTGCAGAAGTGAAGGATGACAGGGGTTGTTTTTTTTTGTTCTCCCAACATTAAAGACCAAATTCAATAAACTGCCTAATCTCTTCACCGAGGAAGCCATCAGAATCCTTGACATATCAGATTTAGAGGATCCTCTATAGGCTTCTTTGCTGAAGGGGTCAAATAGAGGCTTTATTGAAGTTAGATCCAAGTATGTATTTCAATTGGGAAGAAAGAGGTGAATGTTCAAAAACCAAATTACAAATTTGAATGCCTGCCCCTCCCCATCTCACCTGTACACACATGCATGGTCCCTTTCAAATAATACCAAATAGGAAAAAATAGCTAACAGCAAATACTAGGTTTATTTAAGCTATTTGTATTATAAGCCAAAAATCTTGTAAATACAATCTCGCCTCTTAAATTAAACAATTCCCTTTTGTATTTCTTTGCTTTATTGTCTCTGTTCTGTTTTCTTTGTGTGCCTTCATCTCTGCTGCATTTTGTCTGTTTATTTTTTTCCCTCCATATCTTCTATTTGTGACACACACAGACATTCCCTTGTCTCCCCTTTTGTTTGCACTTGTCTCTCTCCTTTTGCTTCAGTCTTCCATTTTACTCATTTTATAGCAGGGTTTGACGAAACCTGGGTACCATGGCAATGGGGGTTTGTAGCCTGGCTCCTAGCTCCACTGAGGAAATGCAGCAGAGGAGTGCCCTCTGGCGACCAAAAATAAAACTGCTGGCGCCTAGTTGGGCACCAGTTTTGTCAAGCCCTCTCTTATGTTTCTACTTTTACTATCCCTGCTCTAAAATTTCTATTTCACAATCTGTCTCCCAAGTCTGGCAGAGCTTTCTCCAGGGACTACTGATATTGCTCCATGAGTCAACCTAAAACGGCTACTAGAGAGCAACACACATAGGCACATCTTTTTCATTCAAGGACTGAATGTGCTCCCTCTGCAGAGCAATCCACATCTGCTGGCATAGAGAATGGAAGACCAAACCTGGCCCTTAATTCTCATGATCTGCCACTAGTCTGCTGCTCAAGTATCTGTCCTCCATTTGTATGTTTCTCTCCTGTTCTATCAAACGATGGTATATTTCTGTTCCCCTTTTGTGTCTGTCTCATCCTCATTTCTTTGTCTTTCCTCCTTTTCTTTGTCTCCTCTGTGGTCCCTCACACTTGCTGTTCTTTCACTAGAGGGGCCCCCAAGAGAAACAGCAAAGTTTACTTAAACCTAGTAAGCGTCATTCTTCTCTTCCTGCTAGGTCACAAGGATGGGAAGGATGTGTGAAGGATCACCATAAACATGGTGATCCTCTGGTACTGCTAAAAGAGGAATTCTTGAGAACAATGCTGGTGAAGTGTTATGTGCAGCACCATTATTTCAGTGGAATTCCCGTGTTGGGGCTCTCTTTAAAATGGGAAGGAGAGGCTGTGAAGGATGTTACAAATATCTGCGGTCCAGGCTGACTCAACACCACTCTTTTAGGAGGTGTTCCTCACATGTTGCTTGCTTTTGATTTATTTTTAATCTTAAGGTTTTTAGAGGAGGAATTTTCCTACTTAGCCAATGGGCAATTTACTTTGTGCTTCTTGCACCTTCCTTAAAGTCGAAATTAATTTAATTTAATGTAATTAATTAAATCGGCACAAAGCTGTTGCTTGCAAGAGACAGTTATTCTGCTTGTTGGACTAATTGCCGGTCATGGTTTCTGGATGGCATTCCCTTCACAATAAGGCTGCTAATTAATCTTACTGCAGTTCTCACAGAAAGAAATGCTGATAAGAATATCACCAATTACCATAAGAAAGAAAACGTCAAGAGCCCTGTTTTGTTTTGCTGGCATCCACTCCCAGTCAGATGAATATCACTACTAAATACGGAGACAGACTAACTACTGTGTATGAAAGCCAGTGCGCCATGACACAGCACCAAAATCACACAGACTTGATTCATTTAGGAAACTGCATATTGAATGTCTGTTCACTCTTGTTTAATAACATTGACTGTTAGAGGTTCTGTGTACAAGAGAAAGATCAAATAATATGGTACAGGAATGTGCCAAGGATCCTGCAAGTTTGATTAAAAAAAAAATTTCTCCCAGAGTACTGTTGTTATTCATAGTGTATAGGTGAAATAGTTTAAAAAACAACTTCAAGACACAGGGACAGATCCTCGACTGGCCCATGATCCCCACTCAGAAGACTTTATAATTTGTCAGACCGACTGACAGATACCACCAACAAAGATTTCAAACACAAAGGGAAGATGGCAGAGATGGGCAGTTGCTACAGCCAGTTGGTGGAGACCTTGAGCAAGTGATCTGGTTCATCCAGGAGAACATTGGTAGCATCTCTGGATGAATGCTGGGGCTAGAATACGCCACCACTGCCAAGCTCCTGCTCTGGGTGACCTGAGAGCTGGACAACATACACTTAGGCAAAAGAAGTGTTAGTTTTAACTTGTGAAGCCTCATAGTTCTTTTTTCTTCTCCCATGCCTACAGGTCAGAAAATCCTCCACCACAGAAGTGATGTCTTAGAAACTGTAGTCCTGATTAACCCTTCAGACGAAGCAGTTAGTACTGAGGTAAGTCAGCTGGAAATGTCTTATTGGATGTGTCATAAACGCACCATAAGTGAATGAGGTAAGAGGTATTCTGACTGGATAAATGAACATGTGGGAGTGAATGTCAGTAAAAGGGACAGCCTTTTTTTACTACTTCATCTTGTTTCCCTGTCCCATAACAGGATATTGAAGGACATAAAACAGAAATACTCTATCCCCGTTCTCACCATTACATTTTCAGTAACCCACTAAAACATCTTTTTTGATCGAGAGTTCTTGTGCGTTGCTCCCACACCCTCCCTGGCATGGCTCTGTATGTCTATTTTAAACTTAATATAAACCAGGTCATCTGAGACAGTTTTAAATCTTTTGAGAAGGATTATCATCTATATAACATCTTTCCTCCAAGTAATCACAGCCATGATCAATAGAGTCTGGAGGCTCTCTCAGAACAAAAGATCTACAAGACCTGCGTACTCTTTAGAAGAGGGTCAAAGAACCAGTCATGTATCTCAAGGACCCCACTTAGAGAGAGGCAAACCAGCATTCCAACAAAGAAGGGTGATCCAGGGAAGGGTGGCAGATAAAAATAGGGATACTTATGCAGTTAACAAATACTTTTCAGCAGTGTTTTTTTTTTTTTTTTAAAAAAGAAAAACGGTGCTGGTACTCGGCCAGAGACCTGGGGCTGCCTGCGGCAGCGGCAGAACCTGGGACCGCATCGCTGTGGGGAAAAAAAGGTGCCGTAACTCAGTACCCCTGAGTACCATCACCCAAAAAAGCCCTGCTTTTCAGTATTAGATGTACAAAACCCTCAAATGAGTATTTTTTTTGCCAGGGACATGGTTTTAATTGCTGTACACTATCAAACAAGCGATTCTTACCTACATTATGTAACATTAAACACACACAACTAGTAGGAGGATATAATAATCAAGATATTTAATCCTTTAAAAATCAAGTCAGTTATTTTTTGTTTCAATATCTCTTATTTCCTCTCTCTGCTAGTATAGAATTTCTTAAATTGCATCAAATTAATTTAATGGGAAAAAAGAACAAGTTCAGGTGGAAGTTTTGAGATTCTACTGTTAAAGTCTGACCCCCTTTTTTATAAGGGAAGACAAACATGACAAAGGGGGAGAAAGGAAAGAGTAGCAAAAGGTAGGAAATGCAGCTTTTGCCTCTGAGGCTTGCAGTTCAGTTGATAGAAAACCACAGGAAAAGCAGTTGGCATGTAAGCCAGTTAGTTATTCCTACACCCTGGCTTTACTCCCTTGGCTCTGAAGAATGTTTGGGTAGTTTCCTCTGACCAGTCTGTGGGAGGCAAAGGGTTTTTTGTTGTCTGGTTTTTCCTGAGATCACGCTGCTCATCACTGCTTTCTCCCTGACAGATTAGTCACAGCAAAATGTTCCACGTTTCGATTTATCTTGGCTAGCTAAGCCAGACTCTCATTAGGCAAAAGTCAGAATGAGAATTAAGAAAGAGGCAGGAGGAAAAAAGTGGGGGTAGAAATCACCATCTCACCCCAGCAAAACACATTAGATACGGAGTTCAGGACACAACCAAGGAAATGAGGATGTCATCTGATTCCATCTCCTGATCTGGTCAGGATGGAATATCTGTCAGAGAGGGAAAGAAAAAGGTTTACGGTATGTTTGTAAATCCTTAGGACCCGCCCTGTATTAGTGATGCAGATCGATATACTGAGTCTGCTGCTGCTGCAGGATCCTGCCATGTTCAGTAAGCTGCAAATACTCCCAAGAAAAGAACTATCCAAACAGGCAGTATTCTTGTCCCATCAGAACTAACCGAACAAAATGCATTCTCTGAAGTCTGTATATAGACACTTTCTTTCATCTTAAGACAATTGTGTTCTGTTGCTATAACAATATTGTAACTTTACCACCTCTTGAAAACCTTTAATCAGCTATTCCGTTGGGCCAGACAAACTCATATATTAGACTCAATTCTGGGCTTTCTTGCATCAACAATTTATCTTAACAAGTTTATAAACTTAAGTGACATCCTGCTACTTTTCATCTACTTGGAACAATATAGGACATCAGTCAAGGACTGGGCTGAACACAACAGATCTCTGTCCATTGTGTATTTCCTAAGTTAATTTATTTTAAAAGTAATGGGCTAATATCAATGCACAGAACTCTGATAGCCCCCCATTAGGCCATCATTGTATTCTTACATTTTTCTCCTTGTTTTTTCATGTGTTAGATATTATGTTCTAAATACTGCATCAATTTTTTAAAAAAATCTCTGTAGAAACTCTTTAATCATCAGTTCATAAACAAAATTGAGGGGAATTATGTGATAGCCACATATCGGTGGTTCATGAGCCAGGAAGTAATTTTGTGGCAGAAAATGCTGGTGGTTTTATACATAAACTGGCAGATTGCCCAGAACTGCTCCTGTGAAGAGAGAGAAATTAAAAAGGGAGGCCAGTTCTTTAATGGATTTAATACAGCTAAGACAGATGAGGTTTGAGCGACATGCATCGGACAGCTGAGTGCACTTGTCAGTGTTCTCTTCCGAAACAGAAATTCTTGGGGG
>ML685768.1:135027-168909 GCA_007922175.1 Pelusios castaneus
CCAAGGATATTGTTGGATTTTATAGGCCAGTACAATTAGTGACAAACCAGCATTAGGCCTGCTCTTAATTACAGGGCCCTTCTGCTGTTCAAGATTCAGGGCCATCACTTTAATAAGATCAAAACGGAGGGCTTCCTGATCCATACTCTTTAGTGGCCACTTTCAACTCATTTTAAAAACACTGCTGAACAGATTTGGGTCAATATTGCATCCTTCCTGGCATGAGATGGACAATTTAGGGCAATTGATTGTCTAACAATCAATATATGAAGTTATAAAACTGGCTTGCTGGGAGTGCTGAAGTGATTATATTGCCTCCATAGAGATGCTGGTTTAGTGATTTAGAAATGTTTTGCAAAACATGTATTAAAAAATACAGTTTTTACACAGAACTCAGTTGGATTCAAGGCAAAATTAGCCAGTAGCTGTATTCTAGATCTACAAATTTCACTTTGACAAAAGGCTGTCAAGTATTAGAAGCAGTGACGGAGCAGTAGCAAAACTGGGGAATTATCAGCTCTAATGAAGGCTGTTGTGAAATTGAAAATGATCTGTAAAGGTAGAGAGAACATGTATTGTTTTAGTAATATTCAGTATCTACTTTAAAACTTCAAAAATCATTTTCTACCAGTGGTAATCTCTTTGAACCAGCAGGCAGCCGTAAAGTTTACCAGTGTATAGTGAGAAAAATGTACTGTGCCATTTAAATACAAATTGCAGTGGGATCACTTTTAGTTGATTGTGATTGTCACAGAGATTGTGTACCTGACTCTATTTCCTAATTGTTAAAGTTAGGAATGAGTGAATATTATGACACATGAGGGTTCATAAACTTGGCAGATTTTGAGTTCACAGAACTAGTCCAAATTTGAACATTTTTTCGTTTGTTATACCTGTATTTTTTTCAAGATAAATTTAGCTGACAGCAAGCTTTTTCTAGCTAAGAGACAGGTAGTGCTATGCATTGGGGAAAGAGGATCATTCCTGCCAAACAGGATAGGCAGAGACAACTGGTTGACCTGTTTATTGTACACAGAACATATTGGGCCAAAATTGTCCCTGGTGTAACTCCAGTGACATCCAGGAAGTGTTACACCAGGAATACATTTGGTCCGTTGTAATTTGTTATTTGAATTTTTCACTCTTCTTTGCTTCTTTTCCACAGTCTCTTCGGTTTTGTTTTTTTCAGTGTACATGCTCTCCACTCATTTTTATCCCCTCCTCTTTAATTTTTAGTTCACTGGTTTTTAATTACTGGTTCTTTTTTAAGTGAGACAGGTGGGTGTTCTGGTGTAACTAACTCTTCCTGGGTGTCAGTGGAATTGTATCAGGGGTGGTTTTGGCCCATCTAATTATAACACATCAACCATTTGTGTCTGCCTATCTCGTTTGGGAGGAATCTTTTATTGAACCAACTTCTGTTGGTAGAAGAGACAAGTCTGTAAGCTCTCCCAGACCTAAAGAAAAGCTCTGTGTAAGTGTGAAAGCGTTTCTCTTTCACCAGCAGAAGCTGGTCCAGTAAAAGATTTTTTTCTCACTCACCTTGTTTCTCATATCCTGGGACCAACACAGCTACAACAACACCTTTATAAATAGAATAGAAACCCAGCCATATTTAATATGAAGCTTTGATGTTGAGGAGGGTGGATTTGAAATTAGGCAGGGAGCTTTGAAAGAGGAAGGTTGGAAGTATGGTAGCTGCATTTATTGTTGTGTTATTGCTTTTGTTCTTCTTCTTAGGTGCGCCTAATGATCACAGATGCTGCAAGACACAAGCTTCTTTTACTAACTGGCCAGTGCTTTGAAAATACAGGAGAGCTCATCCTCCAGTCAGGATCTTTCTCATTCCAGAACTTCATTGAAATCTTCACCGACCAAGAGGTTTGTCTTTAACAAAACAATCTTTCATTATGTTTTAGTATACTGACATATTTTTAGCTGTACTGAAAATGGCCACTTTGATGTACTTGAAATTAGCATTGACACCCCAGTGTAGTTGTCCATTACCCCTCGTAGTACAATTTTCTTCAAAACATCTAATTCGTTAACTTTAGTTTTGATGTAACAACCAAATTAAATTTTAGACTGGCAAATTGCAGTCATAACTTTACAAAACAAAAATAACCAGGGAGTCTTTTAACAAATGGAAGGTAAAATTCCCATGTCTAAAATGTACAGCTTATTTATTTAGGATTCTTTTAGACGGCAACCTAGAGTTTACTCAAGATCTTGTCGGATGTAATATTAAATAAGACAGAGACCGTAGTCTGTAGGGTTAAAAACTGGTATGTTCACCTCAGACCTGTTTACTTTTGCTGCATAGTATTTAAAATTTGATATATGAAGTCTATAAAGTGTGTATCTATTATATACCAAAAAATTATAAGCAGCTAACCAGTAAGTACACCAGTATTTAAGTATGTTTTTCTGTAGTCCTCATTCTGTTGTCTTGTTTAATACACTGTGTCTGCAAGCTCCCACAGGGCACAGGCACCCGTGGTAAACAAGCTGTCACACTTAATGTGCTTGTTTAGAAAAGTATATATTTATTTAAACTGTGAAACTTCATTATTGGAACTTTGTTTTCCAAAATAAAGTAGGAGTTTCAGAAAAGTGAGCTTTGAAATTCCAGCCCTCAAAATGTATAGCTTGGCTGAGTCCCAGAAAGCACTAGTCTATTTCTTCTTGGATGGGCCTCGTTTGACTGAGGTGCAATCCCTTTGACTTCAGTGGGAGCTGTGCTGTACCACCAAGAGAAGGACTGGGTTAATATATGTAGAATTGCCATCAGGTAAAAGAATTAGCATCGTGAACAAGTTTGTGACAAGCTTATAAACCACTAAATGTACTGTGTCTCTGGCTGATGTGATTTTAAAAATGCACACAAAATTGGAGCCAAATCCTATCCATATTAGTAGAAAACCGAACTGTGGGAAGGGGAGTGGAGTAGTCAGCTTGACTGTTAGTTACAGGTGCTGTGAGAATGGTTCAGGATGACAACCCCACACTAGATAGTGAGACACACTCTGCTGCCCTTTTAAAAAGGAGCAGTGTGTACTCCTGGCTAGTATTTGCCAGTGACAACATATATACCATCTGTTATGGTCCTGATCGCACTCCTGAAATGGGAGACAGGTCCTCCAGGGACTGTGATAACTAGTTGGCATAGTTACTCTAGAGGGAAAGAGAAATCTTGTGCCTTCTTGCTTCCTTAACACAACAAAGGGTAAAACATGACCTTTTCTTTGGGAGACTGAAAGTTTCTTTCTACATTTTGGGCAAAAACCAGTCAGTCTACATTGGTGTAAGGCTGACTTCAAATAATCTACTTTCAGTTGGGTAAATAAGTAATTCCTTTCAGATGGCAAAACCTGTTGTTTAATCCAATTCAGAATTCCGGATCTTTCCTCAGGCAATACCTGCCATGTCATTTGCAACTTCTCCCTCACCAGGCCACTGTAGGCATTCAATTCCAGTGTCCTACCAGCAGCTCTTCACAACTTGAAACCATTATTTTACATTGGCTGACACACTCTCCCTCTGAGCAACTAGTCACTGCAAAAAATGAGGAATTCCAACTGATGCATTTTAACAAATGTATCTCCGTGTGAACAGACAATGCTTTCAAAACCAGAGATCTTTCCTTGGCATCACTGTCCCCTTGGGTCTAAAAAGATAAAAGGCAATTACACCTTGGCACCTTCATCTGACAGTGTGCTTGCACAGGAGTAGTTGTGAGCAGAATTTCGTCCAACATCTCTGGACGGCCACTGTGGGTCAAATTCTGTTTTCATGGACACTAATGCAACTCCACTGAAGTTGAGCGATATGCAGTAGTGTAACTGAGAGGAGAGCTCCGAAAACATAGCAATGGGAGAAAACTGCCTGTGCTCTTCATTAGCAAAGCTGAAATTCTGAAAGTAATATAGCCTCCAGATTCTGTACACCAGAAACATGCTCCTTTATAAAGCTTAAAAGAATCCAAGACTTTCCCACTAGATAATCAAAATGGTCTCAGTAAAATGGCAGACTAGGTCTATCTGATTTGTTTTATTGTCTTGCCTACTCATTGAGAGACCATGGTCAGGTTGATTCCTAACGTAAAGCATTTATTGGCACAATCCGTTTGTGCTGTTAGGTAAGGAGGGTCAAGCTTTACCTTCTATACCCACATGCTCAGGGTTTAACTCAGGGGTTGGCAACCCCCAGGCACACATGCAGGGCCGTCCTGAGGGAGGGGCAGGGACCAGGGCCAATTGGCCTGACGGCCTTCCCCCACCCCCTACGCTGGGGGGCAGGGCAGGCCCAGCGGCTGAGATTTGCATTTCCATCCCTCCCCTTGCTGCCAAAGGCTGTGGGGAGCAGTGCGACACAGGGTGGGGTGGGGAAGTGGTGTGGGACGGACACCCCACTCACCCCCTCCCCCAGGGACAGCCCTGGACACATGCCCAACATGGCACGTGCACCCATTCAGAGTGGCACGCAGGACTCCTGGCCCTGTGGCTGCTCTTCCCTGCTGGTTTCCTCCCCCCCGCCCCACGGGGCCTGAGGCTGCAAAAGCTACATGCAAAAACCTGCTGGCCTTGCTCCTGGCACCTGCTGAGGGGGCGGGGCTGGCATAGGGGCTGGAAACCTGGTTTAACTGATAGCCATATTGGGGTCAGGAAGGAATTTTCCCCCAGGCAGACTGGCAAATATTCTTGGGGGACTGCCTTCCTCTGTAGCATAAGTCATGACTTAATTGCTGGTGGATTCTCTGTACCTTTAAGTCTTTAAATCATGATTTGAGGACTTTAATAAATTACTCGTGGGTTATAGAGCAGTACTCAACCTTTTTTCCGTTGCGACACACCGGACAGATGATGATCCCCTGTGTGACACACTACAATCTGCCGTTGGCAGTGGTGCTTGGGCTGGGAGCGCTTGGGAGGCTGTGGCGCTCTGGAGGATGCAGCACTCCGGGACCTGGTTGGAGGCAGAATCAAGCCAGCACAGGCTGGTGGTCTGGCTCAGTGAAGCTGGGTTTATTTTGGAGGGGCAGGTGATGCCTGCCCCCTCCATCTACAGCGCAGGATCTCTGGGTTGCAGCCCCTAAGTCCCTTTACTCATCTGGCACTGGCTGCTGCCTGTGTTGCACAGCAGGAGTGGGCTGCTGAGGGCAGCAGAGAGCAGCGGGTGGCAGGAGCCCCAAGTTGGCTCTAACCTGAGCTGCCAATTTTCCGGGACACACCTCTTGGCTCTTTGCAACACACTTTTGTGTCCTGACGCAGTGGTTGAGAATCACTGGGTTAGAGGTTTATTACAGGAATGCATGAGTGAGGTTCATTATGCATGTGGTCAGACTAGCTGATCATATTGGTCCTTTCTGACTTGTCTTGAGTCCATACCCAAACTCTTTTAGTTTCAAACTCACCCATTCTTCTCAAAAGAAACTCTGTTATTGACTCATCATAGACTGGTCTTAAAAATGTAATGGTCTTTTTTAAAAAAGTAGTGTCTGCCTCACCCACCTTTCTTCTTTGAAACATCTTACCCCTGATAAGTAGGAAAAGAAACTTCAGAAGCAACCTTTGGGAGCAATAGAACATTAATATATTATTGGATTTTCATGAAGTTCCATTATATCTTTTCAAACACAGATCCATCCTCCTAGTTTCATGTTACCAATTCAATGTTAAAATCTGATATTCCACTGCTATTCTCCCACTTTTTCCTTGGGTCAGTATTGACCAGTGGCTCAATGCTATTGAATACTTATCCTCTCAACAATGCAAAACAAAATCTTGATTTTTAAACGCGGTGGCCCGGGGGGGGGGCCGGGCCCGGGCCAACCGGCCAAGGGGGGCCCCCCCCCCCATGCGGGGGGGGGGCCGGCCCACCCCCCCCCCCCCCCCAGGGAGCCAGCTCAGGTGGGGAACTTGAGGCCACTGGCCAGGAGCCAGCTCCGGCCCTGGAAAGGGGGGCAGCCAGTGGGGGGAGCCGGCCGCAGCCAGGACCCCAGGCGGCTGTGGCCGGTGCCCTAGCTGGGGACCCGAGGCGGCGGCCGCCGCCAGCAAGGGCTGGCCCTGGCCCCATGGGGCAGGCCGGCCCAGAGGCGGGTCCCAGCCACCTGCCCCACCCCTGGGCCTGCCTGCTCCGCCCCAGGGGCAGGGAGGGCTAGCCCAGGGGCCGGGCTTAGTGCTCCCTGCCCTCCCCTCTGCTTTCTTCCAGGCAAAGTTTGTGACTCACATTTGGATAAGATTTATTTATACTCCTTATAAATTTGATTTATATACTTAGTAAGGATGAGATGTGAACATAAAACAGCTGTTCTACTTGGGTTTTATTCTGTTTCTGCTTTTATTAGATAGTTACTCATACACTTTGGGTAGATTATTTCTGTATGACTAACATCCACTAATTCTGTCAATGTGGAATTTTACTTCCAGTAAATTCTGAAAATAAATTCCATAACATAACAATATAACAAAAATAGAAGAGCAAGATACAAGTTTTCAGTTTATTCAGCTGTTGTCTAGTCTAAATCATCTGTATAAAAGTCTTTTATTTTTAAATGTAAACTACAATTGATTATTCCTGGAAAATGTTCTGTAATATTTTGTTTGCAACTTGCAAGATGATGAATATGCTTAATATTGTATTTTCAGGGTTATTGTAGCCACTTTTATTGGACCAAGCTATTATGGTGGAAAAGATGAGCTTTTGAGCTCATCCAAGAAGAAGAGCTGTCTGCAACTCAAGAGCTTGTCTCCTCCATCAACAGAAGCTGGTCCAATAAAAGACATTACCTCACCCACCTTATCTCTCTTACATATTGCACTGACATTTGGTGTCCATATTCAGTTATTTGACTGAATTATTTAAATGAAGGTGCTAGAACAGTTTTGTAGTATCTTTTACATGAGCAAGTTGAAGTCTCTTCCATGTACTTTATTTATAATAAAATTAAAACATAATAATAAAATAAAACTGTATGGTATGGGGATTGCCCCATGATTGGGATTTAGAATACTAAATCTGGATAACACACTGGGTGTGCAAAAACCCTTCTTGATAGAAGGCAACTGAGATTCAGTCAGGCTCAAGTCATTCTTCTAGCCTTGTGGACAGGAGTTTTTGAACTGCCAATTCAGAATACTAAGTACAGAATTATTCAGAAGTTCTGATTTCCCCTTCTCATCTGGTTACAGAGACAGTAGTGGATGCAGTACCATTTTATTGCACTTCTCCTCAGTCCTGAATGGTGGGAAAGTAAAGATTCTCAGCACCTCTTCGCAATTTAGCTGCCCTTCCTAGACAGAACTTGTTTTTGCTCACAAACAGAATATCTTGTGTTGTCTTTTAATACATTATTAGTCACTATCAGATTCTAGTCTGGGAAAACCATTATCTTCTTTCAAGATGTATCCTTTCTGTCTTTGCTTGATATTAGAATTTTGGAAACCAAGGGAAACATTTGGTGCTAGACTCTGTCTTCAGATACACTTATGCAACTACCATTGACTTCAGTGGGAGTTTTCATGTGTATTCAGTGTTGGAATCTGGCCCTATTATGCGTATTTGCCTGCCAGTCCCCAGGACTCTTTTTCATTTTGGAGCCATTTCATAGTTGTTCTAATTTCTGAACTCTGAGAGCAAACTGGAAAGAGGAAATTTGTCAGTGAAGGGTTGAAATATTACATGCTTTTATTTTCTGTTTACTAATCTGAAAGCATCAGACATATGTCTTTAATTCAGACTGGAATAGAACAATGGCTTTTTGTATTGGAACACAGGACTTCTTGTTTGTAGAAGCCTTCACTTCAGTGTCTGTTTTAGGTCTAATGTCTTTAGGTTATTCAACATCGGAGAAATCAGTGGAGTTACTCTGGATTTCAACTGGTAAAAGATGTGAAAATCTGGTCCATGATTTTTTTAAATCAATATGTTGCCAAAAGGATTTTTAACCACAACACTCAGCTGTGGCTCTCTTCTGCTCTGAGTTTACATATATAAATTAATATACATGCACTGTTATATAGAAATGAATTACTAAACATATGGTGTTATTAAAGAGCCTATACAAAGGTAGTCATATTATCTAATTATATATATAAACACTATGAAGCCCACTCAAAATGTGTACATTTGCAAAATTGCACACCAAGAATATGCAAGTCTGCCTCTTTACTTTATTTCAGAATCCTAATAATCTTAAAAAAACATTGAGAAAAAAACTTTAGTAACTTTGAAGCAGTAAATCACCTCCTCTTCTTGTCAAGAGCTGGCCAGCAGTTAAACTAACGCTGGCATGATGCCTGCTTTTTGGGGCCAGATTGTTCAAAAGGCATTAAAATGACAGAATTGTGGAATACAGCCCCATGTTGGGGATGCTGCAGAGACAATCCTGCTCCAGCAAGAGCTACATGAGGTTCATGTGTCTCTCTCAGCTCCTGTGCGTGCCAGTAGGCTACACCCCTAAAGAGGGTATAATGTGCACTCCCCTATGTGGTGTGGGCCACTCCACCAGTTGATTAGGGGAAATGGAGACATTCACAGGGTTATTTTCAGAGAGTAGCACTACAAGCCATGCCAGCCCCATTGAATCCTCTGACTCTTCTCTGAGCATAAGGACTCCCATTGTACGCAGCCTCTCTGTGGAGGATGCCAGAGGTGCCTCGAGCACCCAGGAAAGGGCCAGGCACAGTCTTGTTCTCTGTATTTAAAAACAATAAATCAATGCGATAATAGGAACAGACCTCTTTAGCACCTCAAACTGGCTTCTGTTATGTGAGAGAGAAAATAAAAAGAAATGCTGTATCTTTAGTTTGCAGCTTGTACTAATCCAAGGGCAGCCTTGCTATGTTACATTTTTATGTAACATTTCTATTATAAAATATAAATTTACACCTACCTTTTGTCTCTTTGTTTTACACTGCTAGATTGGTGAATTATTGAGCACTACACATCCTGCCAACAAAGCCAGCTTAACTCTGTTTTGCCCAGAGGAAGGAGACTGGAAAAATTCAAACCTTGACAAACATAACCTTCAAGACTTCATCAACATTAAACTCAACTCTGCATCCATATTGCCTGAAATGGAAGGACTTTCTGAATTCACAGAGTATCTGTCCGAATCAGTAGAAGTGCCATCACCTTTTGACATTTTGGAACCACCAACATCTGGAGGTTTCTTAAAGCTCTCAAAACCCTGCTGTTATATTTTCCCAGGTGGAAGAGGGGACTCTGCACTATTTGCAGTGAATGGATTCAATATGCTTATAAATGGGGGATCTGAAAGAAAATCTTGCTTCTGGAAGCTTATCCGACATTTAGACAGAGTAGATTCCATTTTGCTCACCCACATAGGGGATGATAATCTACCAGGAATCAATAGCATGCTACAACGAAAGATAGCTGAATTAGAAGAGGAACAGTCACAAGGTTCTACTACCCACAGTGACTGGATGAAAAATCTGATCTCACCTGATTTAGGAGTTGTATTCCTGAATGTTCCTGAAAATCTGAAAAACCCTGATCCTAATTTTAGGGTAAAAAGAAGCCTAGAAGAAGCTTGTTTCACTCTCCAGTATTTAAATAAATTGTCTATGAAACCAGAACCTCTCTTCAGAAGCGTAGGAAGTACCATTGACCCTATCATTCTATTTCAAAAAATGGGAGTAGGCAAACTTGAGATGTATGTGCTCAATCCAGTCAAAAACAGCAAAGAGATGCAGTATTTTATGCAGCAGTGGACTAGTACAAGTAAAGATAAAGCTGAATTACTGCTACCAAGTGGTCAGGAAATAGATATTCCAGTGTCCTATTTGACATCTGTCTCATCATTGATCGTATGGCACCCAGCAAATCCTGCAGAAAAAATAATCAGAGTTTTGTTTCCAGGAAACAGTACCCAATATAATATATTAGAAGGACTGGAAAAACTCAAACATTTAGACTTCCTTAAACAACCAATGGTTACACAGAAAGACCTAGCTGGTAACATAGCTAGCCCAGCAATGAAACAAGCAAAGCTGAAACAGCGAACAGACAGCAAAGAAAGTCTCAAACCTGCCACGAAGACGCTATCAACCAAGACTGTCAGGAAAGAATCTAAAGAAGAAATATCTGAACCAACAAAGGCTAGTCCTCCAGAAAAGCCTCAAAAAGTAGAAAGCAAGGAAAAACCCACAGTGAAAAAGGAGAAACCAGCAAAAACAGAGACCAAACCTTCAATAACAGAAAAGGATGTGATAGATAAGGAGGAGCAGTTAGTGAAATCTGAAATTGCTGAAAAACAAGCAGCAGATGTCAAACCAAAAGTTGGGAAGGAGAAGCAAGTGAAAAAGGAAGTGAAAGTGAAATCGGAGGAAAAGAAGGAGGAAAAAGAAAAACCAAAGAAAGAAGTCTCTAAAAAAGAGGAGAAAACACCTACCAAGAAGGAGGAAAAACCTAAAAAGGAAGAAATCAAGAAAGAAGTGAAAAAAGAAGTGAAAAAGGAAGAGAAAAAAGAGCCTAAAAAAGAATTAAAGAAAGAAACTCCCCAAAAAGAAGCAAAAAAGGAAGCTAAAAAGGAGGAGAAAAAGGAAATTAAGAAGGAAGATAAAGAATCCAAAAAAGACACCAAAAAGCTTCTTAAAGAATCAAAGAAAACACTCGCTCCTTCAACTGAAATCCGAAAGCCTGCTACAAAACCTAAAGTACAAAAGAAGGAGGAATCTGTTAAAAAGGAAGCTGGGCCTGTTGGAAAACCAAAGGAAAAAGGCAAAATTAAGACAGTAAAGAAAGAAAGCAAGGTCAGTGAAACACAAGCTGCTGTGGCTGCGGTGGGAACAGTTGCTGCTGCAGCAGCAGTTGCAGCTGCTAGAGTAGTAACTAATGGAAAAGAACTGGAAGCTGAGAGATCCCTTATGTCTTCACCAGAAGATCTAACAAAAGACTTTGAAGAATTAAAAGCTGAAGAAGTAGTAGTAGTAAAGGAGGCGGAGCCTCAGATAGAGTTAATAGAAAATGAAGGGAAATTAGTTGATTCAGAACAGAAGGAAGCATATGAAATCCAGAAAGAAAAAGTAGATATTGAAGGACCTGCTGACTCTCCTGATGAAGGCATAACGACCACTGAAGTTGAGGGTGAATGTGAACAGACACCTGAAGAACTGGAACCTGTAGAAAAGCACAGAGTTGATGACAATGAAAAATTTGAAGATGAAGGAACTGGTTTTGAGGAATCCTCCGAAGCAGGAGATTATGAAGAAAAAGCGGAGACGGAGGAGGCTGAGGAACAAGGTGAAGACATGGAAGAAAAAGCAACATTGGGCATTATAAAACAGGATATGGAGGTGGTAGGAGAGACTGAAGTGGACAGACATGCTAAAACTAAAGATAAATATGCTGAAAAGGCAGAATCTGAGGCAGGGGATGAGCGAGCTGAAGAAGATATGGAAGTGACAATAGAAAAGGCAGAAACTGAAGAGACTGAAGAAGAAGCTGAGGAGGAAGACAAAACAGAGGATGTCAGAGATGAAGAAGAGGGAATTGAAAAAGTAGAAGCTGGAGAAGATTATGTTATGGCTGTGGTAGACAAAGCTGCAGAGGCTGGTGAAGTTGAAGATAAATATGGCTTGCTCATAATCACACCAACTAAACACCCTGAACTTCAGTCTCCAGCTGTTGAACCAGCATCTTCTATCCATGATGAGACCTTACCTGGAGGTTCAGAGAGTGAAGCAACTGTTTCTGATGAAGAAAATAGAGAAGACCAACATGAGGAATTCACTGCTACTTCAGGTTATACTCAGTCTACCATTGAAATATCCAGTGAGCCAACACCAATGGATGAAATGTCAACTCCTCGAGATATCATGAGTGACGAAACAAACAACGAAGAAAGTGAATCCCCTTCTCAAGAATTTGTAAACATTACTAAGTATGAGACATCACTGTACTCTCAAGAACATACAAGACCTAAACTCACTCCACTTCATGATGCTTCCAATGGATTATCTGAAGGATCAAAGACAGATGCCACAGAAGGTAAAGACTATAACGCTTCAGCTTCTACTCTCTCACCCCCTTCTTCCTTAGAGGAAGATAGATTCTGCAAATCCTCCTTTCAAGAAATATACTTTCAAAGAGAAAATGAAATCAAAAGTACTGCTAAATTAGAAATCAAAGATACCTTTTCAGAGGCTGTTGATGAAAAGTGTAGCCCAGCTAAGAGTCCAGTTCAGAGTCTCTCACCTCCATCGCCAGTTGCTAAAACACCACTAAGTGAACGTAGTGTGAACTTCTCCCTGACAACCAATGAGATTAAGGCATCGACTGAGCCTGTAGTAATCACTGCATTGCCTGACGAACATCAAGAAATCATTGAAGAGCATTGTGCCAGCCCTGATGATAAAACATTAGAAGTGGTGTCTCCTTCACAGTCTGCTGCTGGTAGTGCAGGCCACACACCTTATTATCAGTCTCCCACTGAAGAAAAGTCCAGCCGACTTCCTTCTGAACTCACTGAAAAGGCAACAGAAGCTCCAGTTAGTTTTGAATTTAGTGATGCCAAAGATGAGCCTGCAAAACCCAGAATTAGCCCTATGGACGAGCCCGTGCCAGACTCAGAAGCACCTATAGAAAAAGTTCTCTCTCCTTTACGAAGTCCACCATTGATAGGTTCAGAGTCTTCTGATGATACATTTTTGACTGCTAATGTAAAGTCAACTGCCAGACAGATTGAGAGTCCTTTTGAGAAGAAAAGTGAAAAAGAAGAGTCTCCTGTTCAGATAAGTCCAGTTTCTGAAGTAACTTCTGTGGATGTTTTCCAACAACAGCAGGATGGAAGAAATATGGTGTTTGTGCCAGCTAAAGAAGGCTTTGGTCTTGAAAAGAGTATGGAGGATATCGAAACTACCAGCTCTCAGTCTGCACTGGTTTTGGATGAAAGGAAGTTAGCAGGAGATCTGTCTCCTACACAAATAGAGATTAGCCAGTTTGGATCCTTTAAAGATGACACCAAAATGTCAATTTCTGAAGGTACAGTCTCTGACAAATCTGCAACTCCGGTTGATGACGCTGTAGCAGAAGACACATATTCACACATAGAAGGAGTTGCTTCTGTTTCCACAGCATCTGTTGCGACTAGTTCATTTCCAGAGCCAACTACAGATGATGTATCTCCTTCTTTACATGCTGAGGTTGGATCACCACATTCTACAGAAGTTGATGATTCTCTTTCTGTATCTGTTGTACAAACACCAACAATTTTTCAGGAAACAGAAATGTCTCCATCTAAAGAAGAATGTCCAAGACCCATGTCAATTTCTCCACCAGATTTTTCACCTAAAACAGCAAAATCAAGAACGCCAGTGCAAGAGCACAGATCTCCTGAGCAGTCAACTATGTCTGTGGAATTCAGTCAGGAGTCCCCTGAGCAGTCTTTGGCAATGGACTTCAGTAAGCAATCTCCGGAACATCCCACAGTAGGCACTAGTGTACACCATATATCTGAAAATGGACCAACTGAAGTAGATTATAGCCCTTCAGATATACAAGAACCAATTTTTTCACATAAAATATCCCCTGTGGAGCAGACATGTTATATTCAAGAAAAGGATCTTTCAGTATCTCAGATAGAAGCCTCGCCCTCAACTTCATCAGAACATACACCTTCACAGGTAGCTTCTCCACTGCAAGAAGAAATTCTGTCAGGTGTTCTGCCACCTAGAGATATCCCACTGCATTCTTCATTTACCTCAGAAAAGATGCAGAGCCTCGGAGAAAAGCTTTCACCAAAGTCTGACTTATCTCCATTAACTACAAGAGAATCCTCTCCTTTATACTCTCCTAGCTTTTCAGAGTCACCTCCTGCAATCAAAGAAACAACTGCTGCTTGCCACTCACCATCACTATCACTGCATGTGTCCTCAGATAAACTATTTGGTTATCATACCTCAGTAACATATGACACCATACAAGACTCTCTAACAAAGCATAGTCCAGAGCCTTTACCCTCCACAGAAAAAGATGAAACTGAAAAAATCACTAGGTCAGCTGAGGCCATTAAGTATTCCTATGAGACAACTGGGAAAATCACCAAGTCACCAGAAGCTCTTAGTTATTCCTATGAGACAGCAGAAAAAACCACTAGATCACCAGAGGCCATTAGTTATTCCTACGAGACAGCAGAAAAAACCACTAGATCACCAGAGGCCATTAGTTATTCCTACGAGACAGCAGAAAAAACCACTAGATCACCAGAGGCCATTAGTTATTCCTATGAGACAGCAGAAAAAACCACTAGATCACCAGAGGCCATTAGTTATTCCTATGAGACAGCAGAAAAAACCACTAGATCACCAGAGGCCATTAGTTATTCTTATGAGACAACAGAGAAAACCACTGAGTCACCTGAGGCCATTAGTTACTCCTACAAAGCAACAGAGAAAACCACTGAGTCACCTGAAGGCAGGGATTATTCCTATGTGAGAACTGGGAAAACTACCAAGTCACCTGAAGCTGTTAGTTATTCTTATGATCCAACAGAGAAAATCACCAGATCACCTGAAGCCGTGGAATACTTTTACGAGAGAACTGGGAAAACCACCATGTCACCCGAGGCTGTAAGTTATTCCTATGAGCCATCAGAGAAAACCACCATGTCACCTGAAGCCCTGGATTATTCCTTTGAGACAACTGGGAAATCCCCAAAGTCACCTGAGGCTGTTGGCTATGCCTTTGAGACACCTGGGAAAATGAGGTCACCAGAGGCTGTTGGTTATGGTTATGAGACACCTGGGAAAACGAGGTCACCTGAGGTTGTTGGTTATGCCTATGAGACACCTGGGAAAACGAGGTCACCTGAGGCTGTTAGATATTCCTATGAGACAGACAGACATTTTGCTGCAGAAAAATCATCTGTAGCAGAAACCCGTCAAGATGTCGACTTATGCCTTGTGTCTTCCTGTGAATACAAGCACCCCAAAACAGAACTTTCACCCTCATTTATCAACCCAAATCCCCTGGAGTGGTTTGCAAGTGAAGAACAGTCTCAAGAACAAGAAAAGCCATTAACTCAGTCTGGAGGAGCCCAGCCACCTTCAGGAGGAAAACAGCAAGCACGTCAGTGTGATGAAACTCCTCCTACCTCAGTAAGCGAGTCTGCTCCATCTCAAACCGATTCAGACGTTCCCCCAGAGACTGAAGAATGCCCTTCTATTACTGCAGATGCTAATATTGACTCAGAAGATGAATCTGAAACCATTCCAACTGATAAAACAATTACATACAAACATATTGATCCTCCACCAGTCCCAATGCAAGACCGTAGTCCTTCTCCCCGGCATCCAGATGTCTCAATGGTAGATCCAGAAGCTTTGCCTGTTGATCAGAACTTAGGTAAATCCTTGAAGAAGGACCTGAAAGAAAAGACCAAAACAAAAAAACAGGGTACTAAAACCAAGTCTTCCTCACCTGCCAAAAAAAGTGATGGCAAATCAAAGCAGGTGGCTTCACCAAAGCCAGGTGGCTTAAAGGAGTCTTTAGACAAAGTTTCCAGAACAGCTTCTCCAAAGAAGAAAGAGTCTGTGGAGAAAGCAGCCAAAAATATCTCTATTCCAGAAGTAAAAGCTACCCGTGTTGAGGAGAAGGATAAGGAGGCCAAGAATGCAACAAATTCCACAACTTCAAAGTCAGCAAAGACTGCAACTTCAGGTAAGAGATCAGTACCTATACAATGCTAGGTTCTCAGCTGGTACATAGCTTGAGCTATGTTGATATTTCATCAGCTGAGAATCTGACCTGTGATGTATGGCTGAGAAAAATCCATCTTTATTAAAAATCTATAGTATAAAGCTTCACATTTAAATTAATTAAATTCACTGAATTAGCTTTAAAATTTGGAAAAGGCTAATCGTTATTTAAATGGGTTAATTTGTTGAGATCTCAAACAATTAGGAAGTATATGAAATATAGAGTGCAATTATTATGTTTCCAATTTGTTAGCCAGCTAAACTGAGAATTGCTATATGAAAAGTTAAATGAATAGTAAGGAACTATTTTTTTTTTTATCATCAACGTAATTTAAACACCCAATTGTAAAATGAATAAGCCCGGTTAATTAGTTTGAGTTGTGTGAGTGTAATAGGAAAATAGATGTTTTACTGTTTCACTGCATTATTCCTTATTGGGTATTGAGAATATTGGCACTTATTTAAGCGAGCACTTCTATGAAGCCTGACTACAATCTTATGTTGGTGGTGATTCACTAACCATATATAGGGAGATAATTTCTTAGAGTTTCTTGTGCATTCAAAGAAGCTGTCAATCACAAAAGCACAGTTACTCTGAAGGGTTTACACGGAAAGCTTATTGAATTCAAGGATAATCTGTAATAAAAGGCATTCTATCCTGCAGCTAGGAACCTGCGGAATCTGGTATAAATGATACAAAAATTATGGTTAAAACAGAAATGTCTCTATAGATAGATACAGATAGAATTTAAAAATTCAGCCTTTGTCCAATGTGCTGTATGTGGGATTTGATTAGTTTTGTTTTTTCTTTGAGTGCTTGCTCATGTCCATTCCATGTCACGTGTGTGCGCGCACCACATGCACTGGCACCAAAGATTTTTCCCTCAGTGGTATCCAAAGGGCCAGCTTTAGTGCCCTCTGCAGTAGAGCATGTATGCACTGGTGTTTGAGGCATTTTATGGTAATATTTTTTCCTGGCTTGACTTAACTTAACTTGTTTAAAGTACAAAAGTGAACCTTTAGTGGTTTATTATTGTCGCATCAGAAACAGAAGTTATTTCTACTGAACTATGTAACTCATCCCATATATAGAAATTGCACCTTTTGATCTAAATCTGTGCTATCTGCGATGCAAAGAGGATGGTATAGTGAGCCTTCTCTCTCCCCCCCCCCCCCCCAGCCTACCTTTGCAGAAGCTACAGTACTAGGATATGTTCCTAGCAGATCTAAATCTGTGCTGTCCCTGGACTACCAAAGCAGATATGTAGTGGTACATCCTTTTTGGAGCTGCAGTAAGACGAAGTCCATAGCACATTGCATTCCACCCTGAACTTCGGCCTGGTGCTACATATGTTCTGAGAAAATAAATAAATAAATAAACCCATGCATGTTTTAATGCTGGAACAGAAACTCTATTTTTTATGACATAAAATTATGAAATGTGCCATTGCTACTGGAATATTGTGTCCAGTTCTGGTGTCCACACTTCAGGAAAGATGCTGGAAAATTAGAGAGGTTCAGAGAAAAGACATGAGTGATTTTAAAGAATTGGAAAATGTGCCTTTCTAAAGAAAGTCTCAAGGGGCTCAGTCTGCTCATTTTAACAGAGAGAAGAGAGATCAAGGAGTGTCTTGATCACGGTCTATAAGCACCTACTTGGGGAAGAGAAATTTGATAATTGTAGGCTCTTTAGTCTAGCAGAGAAAGTTATGGCAAGATCCAATGGCTGTAAGTTGAAGCTAAACACATTTAGTCTAGAAATAAAGAACAGTTTTGTAACAGTGAGGGTAATTATCCATTGGAACAATTTACCAAGGGCTGTGGTGGATTCTCCCTTACTGAAAATTTTAAAATTAAATTTAGTTGCTTTTTAAAAATCTATGCTCTCGTTCATTGACAGCTATTGGACTTGAAGCAGAAATTAATTCAAAGAAATCTCTGCAGGAGGCAATGGAGTGCACGGGGGGGTGGGGAGGACAAGCAGGGGCACCCCTCCCCCCACCCATACTCCAGCAGGGACACAGAACTCCGTCCCAAGGGTCATGGTGGGAAAATCGAGCTCCATGGGCCACTGAGGGGCAGGCGGAGCCCTGTGCCCCCCCCAAAAGCTGTCAAATTTAAGTTCCTGCACACACTCCTGGCAGGAGGCCAGGCTAGATGTTCACAATGGGCCTCTCTGGCCTTAAAATCTATGATTTTATTTAAAGAGGTATTGCATAGGTCACTTAATACTTCAGATAATTTTTTTGTAATGAACACAGTGATGAGATGAATAGAATAAATTGTGAACATCAGAATAGTTATTGATCAAGTTATGATTCTCAGCTCATGACATCCTGTGCATGATAACAGCAGTTTCTTTATAACATTTTTGTTGGAAATGTTAAGAATTTACACCTTTTTCTATTAATAAAAACCTCTTTTCTGGAATATGTGCATCCTAAGACTTGGCAGCCAAATGGAGCTGTCTCCAAACTGCACCTCAACTGCTGCTCCCAATTCCTAGCCACTGTTCCTGACTTATCCCCAGCCACCAGGGCTCTGCTCCCCAGCCACAGCTCATTGTCACTATAGTCTCACTGCTAGCCATGGCCCTCGGCCCCGACAATGGCCTTCCTCCCAGGGAAGATCAGAAGGGTGTGGACAGGGATAAGGGGAAAGTGTGACCTAAAAGGGGTAGGGTCCACTGTCCTAGAATATCAACAGATATCTCCCATCCTTGTTATGATGACTCCAGAGTCCCAAGACTTCTAAATCTGCATACCGCAACTGAGAGCAAACACTGTTTCCTCCAATAGCCTCACGGAGGTAAATGGGATGGAAAAGTGTCAGGTTTGTGTTACCATCAGGCATACAATGGAGCTCCAAGGGCTTATGACTGTTCTGGAAAAAATAATATTATTTGAATGGTAATTCAGCAATCTCAGAGACTGGGTGGTAATTCTTGAGTACTTAATAAGGATCATTCTTGAATACAGTCCAAATGATTGGCTATATCTGGTAATGAATTTGTGTTGTATTGGATAGCTACTTGTTTTTTCTGTTTGCTCAATAAAGCTTATATATGGAATAACCACATTGGAGTATGCCATTTAGATATAATAGGATAACGTTGTAAGTGCTTCAGAATATACTGAAATACAATGGCTGTGTTATGCGGGTACTAACTCTAGTGCTCTCAAAAAGAATGTCACTTTTAATAGTATAATGGGAGCTAATAAATGTGTGTTTTCACCAATAAGCGACAGGCTTTTGTGCTTCTTTTTAAAAGGACCTGGAAATAGTAAACCAGCAAAATCCACAGCTGTGCCTCCAGGACCTCCAGTGTACTTGGACCTGGTATATATTCCCAACCACAGCAATAGCAAGAATGTCGATGTAGAGTTTTTCAAGAGGGTGAGGTCATCCTACTACGTGGTGAGTGGGAATGATCCAGCCACTGAAGAACCAAGCAGGGCTGTTCTGGACTCCCTGCTGGAGGGCAAGGCTCAGTGGGGAAGTAACATGCAGGTAGGCTCTCTAATGATGTTTCTGTTTGTGAATCAAAATCATTATGTAACGTAACCATAGAAGCAAGAGGAGCTACTAAGCTAAAGGTGGTGTTTAGAAGTTCCTTTGTTGTACATCAAATAAACACTCCCTCATTTCCCTTTTAATAAGAGTGATCTATATAAGCTGCTCTGTCCCGTGGGGGGAGCGGGGCCCAGGGCCAACTGTCCTAGGCGGGGGGCCCCCCCATGCTGGAGGGCAGGCGCGTCGCTCCAACCCCCCCCTGGGAGCCAGCCCGGGCAGGGAGGCTGAGGCTGCCGGCGGGGAGTCGGCTCTGGGCCCAACCTGGAAGCGGGGGCCACCGGTGGAGGGAGCTGGCCGCAGCCGGGACCCCAGGCTGCTGCGGCCAGTGCCCCAGCCAGGGACCCGAGGCCACTGCCGGAGGCTGGCCCTGGCTGCATGGGACAGGTCGCAGCAGGCCGGCCCAGAGGCGGGCCCCAGCCACCTGCTCCGCCCCAGGGGCGAGGAGGGCTAACCCAGAGGCTGGGCTTAGTGCTCCCAGCCTGCGGAGCAGGGAAAAGTGTGGCCATGGGGGGAAGGGGGCCGCAGGGCCTGCGTAATCACGGGGCCCAGGGCAATCGCCTCTTTCACCCCCCCAGGGACGGCCCTGTATATAGGGATCAGGTTTTGGTATCCTCCCAACCTAGAAATATAATGAAAAGTATTTGCTCAATCTAAAAAAACAGAGTCCTGTGGCACTTTTAAAGATTTAACAGATTTATTTATCGCATGAGCTTTCGTGGGAGAAAATCCCACTTCGTCAGACGCTTTGAAGATGGGAAATTTACAGAATGGGAGGAAATTAAATGCAGGGAAGTGTATGACATAGGATCAGGTCAGGCTGTAACAGCAAATCAAAATAGATGTCAGGATTCAAACACTGGGGAACAGCACATAGAGGAGGGTGAGGTCAAATCACCTGTTGTAATGAGAGAAGAATCCATAGTCCCTGTTAAACCCCAAGGCAACTGAGTCGAATTTGCATATAAATTCGAGTTCTGCCATTTCTCTTTGAAGCTGTGATTTGTTATCCATCTGTTCCAGCACAGCTATTAGCAAGTCGTCAGTGGAGTGAGCAGAGAGATTGAAGTGCTCCCCTGTTGTTTTTTACACCAACATCCCACACGAAGATGGATTACAAGCCATTAGAAGAACTATCCAAGATGATGCCACAGCAAAATTGTGGTTGAACTCTATGACTTTGTACTCACCCACAACCATTTCAGATTTGAAGATAATTTATACCTTCACTGCTATGGGTACCCGCATGGCCCCACAATATGCAACATCTTTATGGCCGACTTAGAACAACGCTTCCTCACGTCTCATCCCAAAGCACCTCTACTTCATTTACACTATATTGATGACATCTTCATAATCCGGCCCCACAGTAAGGATGCCCTTGAAGATTTCCATAGAGATTTCAACAATTTCCACTCCACAATCAAACTTAGCCTGGAACACTCCACACAGAAGATCCACTTTCTGGACACTACAGTGCGAATTAGTGATGGGCACATAAAGACCACCCTATACCGCAAACCTACTGATCACTATAGTTACCTACATCCCTCGAGCTTTCATCCAAGACACACCACACGATCCATTGTGTACAGTCAAGCCCTAAGATATAACCCCGTTTGCTCTGATCTCTCAGACAGAGACAGACACCTTCAGGATCGCTATCAAGCATTCTTTAAACTACAGTACCCACCCGCAGAAGTGAAGAAACAGATTGACAGAGCCAGACGGGTACCCAGAAGTTAACTACTACAGGAGAAACCCAAGGAAAAAAAACAACAGAACTCCATTGGTCACCACCTACAACCCCCAAGTCAGACCTCTTCACCACATCATCAAAGATATACAGCCTATTCTTCAAGATGATCCCTCACTCTCTCAAGCCTTGGGAGACAGACCTCTCCTTGCTTACAGACAGTGCCCCCCCCCACCCCCAAATCTTAAACGGGTACTCACCAGCAACTACAGATCAAACAGAAACATTAAAGCAGGAACGTATCCCTGCAACAGACCACGCTGCCAACTTTGCCCTCATATCTACACTGAAGACACCATTACAGGACAAAATCAAGCCACCTACTCCATCAAGGGCTCATTCACCTGCTCATCCACCAATCTGATTTATGCCATCATGTGCCGGAAATGCCCCCCTGCTTTTTATATTGGACAAACAGGACAGTCTCTGCGCAAAAGAATAAATGCACACAAATCTGACATCAGAAATTGCAACACTAAAAAATCAATCGGGGAACACTTCAATCTCTCTGCTCACTCCATTGATGACTTGCTAATAGCTGTGCTGAAACAGATGAATAACAAATCACAGCTTAAAAGAAAAACGGCAGAACTCAAATTTATATGCAAATTCGACTGTTGCCTTGGGGTTAAACAGGGACTACGGATTTTTCTCTCATTACAACAGGTGATTTGACCTCCCCCTCCTCTATGTGCTGTTCCCCAGTGTTTGAATCCTAACATTTGTTTTGATTTGCTGTTACAGCCTGACCTGATCCTATGTCATACACTTCCCTGCATTTAATTTCCTCCCATTCTGTAAATTTCCCATCTTCAAAGTGTCTGACATTGTGGGATTTTCTCCCATGCAAGCTCATTCAATAAATAAATCTGTTAGTCTTTAAAAGTGCCACAAGACTCTGTTTGTTTTTCTGCAATAGACTAGCCAAATGATTTTAGCAACAATAGCAGGCTTCAAGGGCTTTTTCCAGTTGGAGCACCTAAATGTGGCGCTAATATAGACAACCAAGTTCTTAAAAATTAAGGAAGACCATTCTAATATTTAATCAGTTCAAAACTCATGTGCTACATGCTGTGTGTATATGCAAGCACAGTAGCAGGGTTTTCAAGATATACAATGGTACAAGGCATACATTAGTATCTAGTCCATAAAAAAGCTGTAATACCTAATATTTTGTTATAGCCCAAGGCTAGCCAAACCTATTGATTTGCACTTAGTGCAATCTTCAGTTTGGGTTTTGTTTGTTTTTTTATTTAGAGACAATTCCTTTAGCTTCTGTGTGAAGCAACTCCTCACTGGATCAGGCTTGTCTTTTGGTAAATTGTATCTTTGTTTGCAGCTATAATATCCGGCCTATTTTCTTGCTTAAAATACCCATTTGCTTCCAAAAGGAAAATATATTTGTTGACTAAAATTCAGCATCAAGACTTTTTTTCATATCAGTCGTTTCTTCCGTCTGTTCCTAAAGAGTGTTCCTGTTCCATGTCTTAGGTGACCTTAATTCCAACTCATGATTCAGAAGTGATGAGGGAATGGTACCAAGAGACCCATGAGAAACAGCAGGACCTCAACATCCTGGTTTTGGCAAGCAGCAGCACTGTTGTTATGCAAGATGAATCTTTCCCTGCATGCAAGATTGAACTGTAGAAAGAAGGCCATACACCACAACATTAAACTTTGATTTCCAGAAATTCTTCAGTTTGAAAATACCTTTTCTAAAAATTCAACCCATCTAATCCAACCGCTGAACTATATACTTGCCAAATGCTATACTGTGTCACGGTGATGCAAGCCACTAACATTTTTCAGTCTTTACTGATTGCAAAGGGAAATAACAGTATTTCCACAGTAGGGTTCAGATTACTGCAAAATTACAGATCCTGGTTCATCTCCGCTGAACATTCAGAAAACCATGCACTAGCAAACCCAACTGACTTCTGCCAGGTAGAGGCATCTGCCTTGAAAGAAACACAGAGAGAGAAATAGAGAGAGGGGTAGGAGGAGAAAGTATAAATAATTGGGTCTGCATTAGTCTCACGGCAATAGATGTATTGCTTACTGCAATCTGCTTATGCTCTCACATGAAAAGAAAGTTTTAAATTTGTATCAGTCTTGAGTTATCTGAAAGGGGCCTTAGTTTACAATTGTTAGTTGGAAAATAACAGGAAACTGAATGTGGCTTTGAAGGGGGGACGTAAGATCTAAACACTCATTAGCCATTAACTAATTTGAACTCTGCATACTGACATAAGTATCATAGACTAAATATGCAAGTAGTTTGAACCCCATTCAGAACTCTTCAAATTTTTATTTTAACATGCAAACATGGTGATCTAAGGCATGCTCCCAGTGAATATCCATTTAGTCCACTCAGAATTGACAAACCTGCATGCTTGAACACCCGAGTCAACAGTCAATTTACTGAAGCAAAATACCAAAGCAGTTGGGGAGTACATACAATAGACAAATTGCCTTAGAGAGTGACTTGAATGTACAAAGATACTTAATGCACTTATTTTTTAATGTGAGACAGCAAGTTTATAAAACATCTGTGTAGGATTATAGTTACACCAATGAAGTGTGAGTGTGCATGCGTGGTACTTAGAAGCCTATCTAATTGGTCAAACAGCTTGGTACTATGAATTATGTATGTTAGCTGAACATTTCAGTGGTACATTGGGACAGCTCAACAAAACGACAAGCATTTTTAAAGCTTCTTTTGTATTGCGGAAGCAAGATCGAAATGGTATCCACTATCAGAAATGCAAAATGTAGTGAAACACAGTATGTTGAAAAAGGTTCTCAGCGAGTCTGTACAGTATTTTACCTTCCTTTGTCTTATGTTATTTTATTTGTTAATTTAAAAGTGAATATGGGAACAAATGTACAGAAGAATTTTTTTTAGCTCTGCATGAACTTTTACTAGATGACTTTTTAACAAAAGTTTTTGTTTACAGGAGAATGCAAAGAAAAAAATTCAGATGAAGGCAATTTTGTTTTTTAGTAATTTTGTAAGACATGCATAATGTTGTTTGAGGTTCTGGTGAGAATGAAGTATGATAATGCAGTAACATATTTATTGAAAACATTTAACTGCCAAGAATTTAGAGGGGAAATCTCTAATGATTAAATTAATCTACTAGTGCTCACAAAAAATAGGAGTTGAAATGCCAGTTGACTACTCTTTACAAAGTGGTAGCTAGATTCATGATTCTCCCAAGATCTTTAAAAGATTGAAAAAAGCAATGATTACTTTAAATAAGAAGAGCAAATTTTTTGTTTTTAGTGGGGGTTTGTGTGTAGGTGGGTTGTTTTGTTTTGTTTTTTCTTTAAAGTGTTCCCAATATCTACAGATTTTTTCCAAAGGTACAGCATGCAGAGCAGTTCCACTGTTTTAAGAGAGTTTGGACTCTTAAGTCTCAGAAGCTTTACCGCTATGGACAATATTGTTACATTTCAATTTGCAGATCTGTGCATTAGGATTTAAATAAGGTAAAGGCCTCCTAAATGGAGATTTGTGCTGGTCTGTACAATTCACATTTATGGCAGCCTTTGAGTTCCACTAAGTAGTGAACTATGACCTCATTTTATTTTCTTTACATATAATGTGTTTTAAATGTTAACATTGTTAGTTTATTTTTGTTCAATAGGTGTATGTTTGCACTGCTAATTTTAATGGGATTTTTTAAAATACTACTTCAGAGCCCTTTAAATATGGGTCCTTGTAGGCCATTTAATGCTGTGAATTATTAGGAAATGTTGGGGGGTGGGGGTTGTTTTAATATTTTATTTTTGTTATCATTAGCAATGCTGTTTTATTTATTGGTTTGCCTTTTAGATCCTTGAAAACAAGTCAGAATGATTATGGTACAAAAGACAGAAGGAAATGTACTGTGAAAACAAGCGGAATTTGCTGAGCTCATAATCATGTACTCAACATTGATTTTGTCTACAAAGTGAAAGGCAAAATATTTTATTAGCTGATTTGGCAATATAGTTGTGTTATTTCCCACAATTCTTTCTGATTTATGTACTCCCTCAAACTTTTTGAGCTGGGGGAGCAGATTTGAGACTGCCAAAATTGGTAGTTTGTTTCTCCACCTTGATCAAAAATTTCATAAACAATGAGCAGTGATCTTGAGACTGTTCTAAACCAGTGTAAATCAGGAGTAACTTCATTGAGATTGAGAGTAAATTAGTGTAAATTAAATCAGAATCAAGCTTTAAATCTTCAACTCCCCAAGTAAATTTGTAACAGCTCAAATCCTTTTTAAAATGGCCAGTTACAACCAATCTTAAACTGTACTTCGATTTTTTGCTGCTACAGGATTTTTTAAACTAGACAGCTGTTTTGAATCAGCCAACATTGTTCCTATGAGATATTGTAATACTTGTTCCATCCACTTTTCTAAGTGACAACCAAGCCTGAGTGTTAACTTCCCAATTAGCTCCTCTTGCCCTTAATGCCTTTCCTGCCTGTGTAACTAATCTAATTGTGGTGACACAGTTAGTTTAGTAACAGTCATCAAAATGTACCATGTACGTTAATGGTGAGCGCTGTTGATCAGCACCGATTTCTAGGAGCATGGTTTGATATTGATCACTCTAATTATGAAGATTCAATATTTGAGTGTAAGGAACACTCTGCTTAAATGATTGTGTTATCCATGACAACATCCCCAATCATGACCTTTATGGTAGTACCATAGTGCCGAATAAAATTCTATGAAGAATTAACCTTGGAGGTCACATCCATTTCCAAACCTAGACAGATCCCCCTTGCATGCCTTCTCAAAGTCTCGTGGTGGGGCTGACTACATGGTCTCTTTCCTTTAACTCCTTCTCCAGTAGAGTTCACTATTGATTTTTTTTTTTTTTTATCTTACATACTGCGGTAAATGGATCCAACTGTGTAAATGATTTTTTTTAATTGTCAAATAGCTTATGTGGTTTAGGAGCCTTCCAATACTCATTTGCTACGATCTAATAGTTTTGTTAACTATTTAAATTTTCACCCTTCCCACCGCAAGAAATTCAGCTGCAAGGAACTATTACTCTGCATTTTTGAAATTTCTGCCATATGCCTCTTTTTTCATCTGTCACCCGGAGGTTCTTGCTCAGTGATGACATTTTGAGAGAAATGGTAATTTTTTTGGTCTGGATTTATTAGAAAAGGGAAAACTATAATGTTTACACTTGAAAGAAACTGTAAGCTTTCATCCTTTCACTTGTAATTGAATAAAAACACTAAAAGCAACCTAGCAACAAGCAATTTTTGAAAGCAACTATGCTATTGACCTGATTAAAAATGTTTGCTATTTAAAAAAAGAAATCTGTTTGTTGTGACTTTGCAAAAAAAATTAAATAACTAAATAAAAAGGCAGCATAAAATATTGAAAAGAAAGGGGGAAAATGCTTCTCTGCACTTAGCTAGCTAGGAGCACCAGATGACTGGAGCTATCCATAAAATTCATGCAAGACTGGGCTGTAATCTCAACAGTAGAAGAGCAATTATGAAGTACAATATGCTTTCACATGTTTGCATGCAGCCATATATCTTCCAAACTATGGAAAGAAACAGTCTTGTTGCCAGCTGAGAAGCACCTCACACACTCCTCTCTCTTGTTCTGAATGGTGTTTGTGTCAGTCTGCAGATGTGTATGGTAATATGTCTTATAATCCTGCATCACTTCTATTCTATCCAGTCATATCTAATGTAGAAAAATAGTTTCCAGTGAAAGTAATATGTAGTGCTTTTATGATATTTGTGTGCAATATCCCCTCTTCCATTGAGGATATTTGATGTAAAAAAACAAACTCGGTTCCACAATAAAATACAAAAGTGATAAACTGGTGTTGGTATGTTTCTTGTCTTTGCATTGTATGTGTGAATTTATCAGTTTGACAGTGTGGCTAACAAACTTGGTCTATAATTATTTCCATTTTACAGATGGGGAAATTGAGGTGGAAGTAAAGTTGCCCAATGTCCATCTGCAGGCCAGTGGCAGAGATGAGAGTAGACCTGAGGTCTCTTGAATCCTAGTCCAGTGCCCTATCTACTAGCCTATACTGTATAATAGAATCCAATAGGATAACCCCTTTTTATTGAGTGCAGGGAGTGTTGGCTTATGAATTTAGTGCAGGCTTCTTTTCAGGTCAGCTTTTAAATTGAACATTATTTCTCAAATCAGGACATTTGCTTATTCTTTACCAACCAACAGTTTGTGGTTCTGGGTGTTAAAAAATAGAAGAGAATTTGAAATGAATCTTGGAAATGAAATCTCACCACTTCTTCATGTTATTCTTTTAACCCTGGAATTTCCTATTGGACATGTACCAAGTGGATCCCAGATTTCTGCTCTCTTAGTTTCTTTGCTGTTTCTGTTGGTATCTTGTAGGTGGCATTGGTTGATGACATATTTCCTTAATCCTTTTCTTATCAGAGGCTTTCTAAGTTTGATTCATTTCTAGGATTGTATTTCATTATTTGCCCCTACTATCAGTTGAGGCCCTCTTCCCCCCCTTTAAGCAATTTCTGCTAATAACCCAAAGTTATACCCGACTTAAATCTTTCACTATTTCTCCTTTCTTGTGCCTATTAATTCCTATTGTGCAATAATTATTTACAATGAAAACTAGCAAAATTCTTATCTTCTAAATTTGGAGCCCATGCTGTATACATTCTTTGATTATACTAAGCATTTCACACTGTTTAGGACTTAATAAAAAAAAAAGGAGACATTTTCCACATATAGAGGACATAGATCTGACTCACAAGGCAAACAAATGTGTAGATTCTAATTAGTGGCGAAAGATTGATTATCTATGGCATATTTGATTTACAAGGAAACAGTGTATAGTTTATAATTGGGGGTGAAAATGTTGGCTTTCTCAGGGTAACCATGTGCACAATTTGACTTTCAATTTTAAAACAACATTTCTAGTTGATTTAACTTTCAGCTTCCCCACCCTCCTCATCTTGATCCACTCAATGTGCAATTGGCCACTTTCCAAAGGAAAGAAGGGTATGGTTTTAGTTTCTATAGTTGTGAAGAACACACAACCTTTTCTGATCCATGGATCCTTAGACAAAAGTGTCTTAGCTGCTGTGAACCATTTTTTTGTTGTTTTCATAGGTAGATCCTTTTTGGGATAAATGTATGGGATAGCTTTTCTAATTTTTCAAGGCCAGAAGGCATCAATAGTTACTGATCATTCAAGGCATATCAGTCCCATACAGTATGAACAGGTATTTATGAGAGTGCCCTTTTCTTGAATCACTCTTATCCAGAACCTAGGTTTGTTGTCAACATACAGGCATCGTTTGAATTTTAGATACGTTTGTTCCTTTAACAGATTTAGAAAAATGAGAAAATCTATCTTCATTTAGAAATCAAAAAGAATACATACAGAGATAAGTTTTCTTGCTCCCATTACAATCCATGGGAGTATTCCATTATTGGTAAAGCATTTGATAGAATACTGTATTTAAGAAACGCATGTTAAAATTACTGTATCAGGTACCAAATTACAATATCTCAATTTTAGCTCTTGAAGGTTTGAAAAGAGGTAATCTTTTTAAAGTCAGTTTGTTGTCTCATAGACCAAAAAAATACTGTTTTCAAATCCCCCTCTCCAGATGACTAAGGGGTGGAGAGAGCGCTGATGATAGAAGCTGCATGCTATCTCCCAGGGAATGACCATGACATGGCCCTCCATGAGGATTATGCCGCAGGAGGTGTGGGGAGGCAACATACGAGTCACCCATGAGTGTTCTAGGCCTGCTAGGCTATGTCTACACTTGAAAAGTTAAGTTGACTTAACAAGGTTGACTTCAAGTCGACTTAACAAATTGGCTACACTGTAAGTCTGCCTTGTTAAGTCGACTTAGCAGCAGAGAGAGCCGTTATACTGGCTTTAAGTCAACTTAAAGTTATACTGTATTTTTACTACCTGAGTAGTTCCATAGTCTTCCTTCTCTGTGATCATTTTTTGGCCATAGTCTCCCCTCAATTCATAACGCCAACTTCCCTGGGCATCAGTGAGACAGGGTATTATATGGCTTCCTTAGTGAGAAGCAGCCCCCTAACTTCTACCCTAAACAGCAGCCTCCTTTTTCACATGCACATTCTTCTCAAACCCACAAGCTGTGAATGTCTGTGAAGAAAAACGTGAGTGCCTTCAACTTGCATTGGCTTCACTGGAAGCTTTTGTCTTCACTGAGAGTGCAGAACACTCACTAGTTTGTAAGATCTCAACAGGCCTTGGCAGCAGCATTTTCAGTATTTATACACCGGTGCCATGATTTTGTGTTTCTCTTCTTCCCGTGTTGAAAAGATATGCTCGTGAACCGATCGATAACACACCCCTAAATCAACAATCCAGAAAAGTGGTGCATTGGTTTGCTTGGGCGACCATCCTCACGGGTGGTGCGAACGGTTTTCATAGGTTCTAACTGCCCGATGCAGTTGGTCCTGTAAAACGTTAACAATCACCAAAAGACAGACTCGTATGAAGGTCTCACATGGAGTCAGAGTGCTAGTGTATCTGCTGATCACTTCGTTAACAGAAAGTGCACAGAAATCATTACTTACACAGGGCTCACACGGGAGTGCAGTCCAATATTAATAAAATATGCAGAGAGACTGCATAAAATAGATAGAGCCAGTAATCCCATTAGCACTCTATAAATAACTTACACTTGATGTGTGCACTGTTTTTGTCTCATACCTGTTTAGATTCAGAAACTGGTTACAACTTAGCTTTGTCAGTTTGGTATTATCTCAACCCAACTGTGCTGCTTCTGTGCACACAACAAGATTACAGCGCGACAAGGCAATCGCGCTTTAAAAACCATGTGATCTTTATTGCGGGAGAACACGTACACACGTCGCTCTTTGTAACGCAACACAGCTCTTTGCAATGTCGCGGCGTAGCACAATGAATTCTGGGTACCTATCCCATAGTTCAGTTTTCCCTGAAATGGCGCTTGGAATCCTGAGATGAAGGAAAGGAACGCAAAGCACCATGGGTAAACTCAGTTTCCCATGGTGCACTGTGTTCCCCTCGCATCTTCCCCATTGCTAATAGCAACTCCCGTCTATTTTCAACAGCGCAGTGCCGCACCACTTGCGAGCACTAACAATTGCGACAGCATGGATCCTGCTCTAATCTCCACTGTCGCCTTCAGCATTCTAAATACATCTCGGCTGGTTGCTCAGTACGCAATGAGCTCCGAATCAGACGAGGATGCTGAGGAGCAGAGGCTGCTCGATGCCCTGCAGAGCAACAGCACCGCGTTGCTCAGCTCCTTCACCGATCATCTGCACACGGTGCTACGCCGTTTCTGGTCGCGAGAGATGAGCACCGAGTGGTGGGATCGCATTGTTATGCAGCTGTGGGATGATGAGCAGTGGGTACAGAACTTTCAAATGTGGAAAGCTACCTTTTTGGAACTGTGTTCAGAGTTGGCCGCTGCCCTGCGATGTAAGGACACCAACATGAGGTCCGCCCTAACCGTGGAGAAGCATGTTGCGATAGCTGTCTGGAAGATGGCAACTCCTGACTGCTACCGGTCGGTTGAAAACCAGTTTGGAGTTGGCAGGTCCACCGTTGGATTAGCCCTCTCACAAGTGTGCCGAGCCATCAATCGTGTTCTGCTACGGAGGATGGTGATGTTGGGCAATGTTCGTGAGATTGTTGACAGCTTTGCTGCCATGGGATTCCCTAACTGCGAGGGAGCAATAGACAGCACGCATATCCCTATTTTGGCTCTAGACCATCTCATGACTAAAGACATAAACAGGAAGGGCTACGTCTCCATGGTGCTGTAAGCACTCGTGGATCACAGGGGGCGTTTTACAGACATCAATGCTGGGTGGTCGGGAAAGGTGCATGATGCTTGCATTTTCAGTAACATGGGTCTGTACCGGAAGCTGCAAGGGGGGACCTTCTTCCCAGATCAAAAAATTACTGTGGGGAATATGGAGATGCCCATAGTGATCCTAGGAGACCCAGCATACCCACTGATGCCATGGCTCATGAAGCCGTACACCGGGAACCTAGATCACAGCAAGGAGCGGTTCAATTACAGATTGAGCCGGTGCAGAATGACTGTAGAATGTGCCTTTGGCCATTTAAAAGGCTGCTGGCGCTGTTTGTATGGGAGGCTGGACTTGAATGAGGACAATATCCCTGTTGTAATTGCGGCATGCTGTGTCCTTCATAACCTTTGTGAAAATAGGGGAGAAAAGTTTCCCCAGGGTGGGCTATGGAGGCAGAGCGCCTCAAGGCAGCATATGAACAGCCAGCCACTAGGAGTATTAGGGGGGCCCAACGTGAAGCTGCTCGCATAAGGGAGGCACTCAGGGAGCATTTCAATGATGCCCTCCCATAGCTCAAATCAAGGATGCATCAAGTGCACCTTATGAGATTTTCAATCTGCAGTGCATGGATAGGATTGAAGACCTGATTTGTGCTACTTACATGAAGCAATGTAGGGGACTAAGATCATAAATATTCACTGTGTACAAATAAAGCCACTTTGCAAAAGTTTTGTTACTGTTTTATTAAGAGATGAAATGGGCGTGGGTACAGAATAAAAAAGCATGATGGTTGTGGGTTAGTGGGAGGTGTTACAGGTGTGTGTAGCTGCGGGTCTCTAGAAAGTAGCTCTGTGAGGGACTGGATGTTGCAGTATACCAGGGGGACGGGTGGCCTTCAAATAAATGCTTTGAAGAACTATAGTGTGTGGGAGGCAGACACGGCTGAACTGTCTGGAGATGAGCCCGTACATTAATCGCCTGGGTCTGCAAAGCTATCATGCTCTTGAGTAGTTCTGTTTGCTCCTTCATGACGCTTATCAGTTCATCCCTGTGTTTCTGCCTCCTCTGCTGGGATTCCTCTCTCCATGTTCGATTCTCCCTTTCGGCTGCCTCTGTTTATTTAATGAGCTCTTGAAACATATCCTCCCTGTTTCTTTGAGCACGCTGCCGAATGTTTCTCATGTGGTAAGCTGGGGTTGACACGGGCCTTGTGAAGGTCGAATCTAATAGAAAAAAAATGAATAAAGCTATTGTTAATACATTGTGTAGATAACCACTGTAACCTTCCAGTAGCACATTCCACTGGAAGGTACAGGGCGGTCTACATCCTCTGGTTCACTGAAGCGGACAAGGTACGTAGGTGTTCCATGCATCCCATGAAGGCATCCGTTCTGAAAGGGAGTGGGTAAGGGTTGTCTGGAGGGCTAAACTCATACAGTGCAGTCCTAATAGTAACATAACTGTGGGCTAACTTTCTGTTCAGGACACAGAGATGGAACCTGATATCTCTCTCCTCAGAGTGACCCTGGCAGCTAGAATACATATCCTACATGCGACCGGATGCAAGCCAGGACCGTACGCTGAAGGATTGTGTGCTGCCATGGTTCCCGGTGCTGTGCTTTGCAGCTGGTGAGGCCGAGTGTCCTTCTACGGGAGCAGAGACACATCCGCGCTCCCATCTAACCTGTGTAGGAGGCTCTGGAGGTACATTGAGGAAACCTTTAGTGAGCTAAATGCAGATGATTTTTTGACAATTACTGCTTGTGTTGATGTACTTCTAATGAATGCACACTAAATACCGTGCACAGTGGGGACCAATACAGCAAGCACCTCCGTCCTGGAGATTGATCCTCATTTTAGCAGAAGCCATGAAAGAGAAACTTACCTGAACCCCCCCTCTGCCACCTCAGAGGACACACTGCAGTTGCTATCTTGGGTGGATGTCTCAGCGGGGGTGCAGAAGAGCTCCTGGCTAGACGCTGTTGCGCTCTCCTCCAGGTCATCCTCCATCTCCACTTCCTCATCGATCACGTCCTCATCCTGCTCTGCTCTGGCATTCATTGGATGAGGGGGCGCCAATGTGTCCACAGGACTCTTTGCAGTGGTTGTGGGGTCCCCACTGAGAATGGCTTCGATCTCCTTGTAATACCTGCATGTAACAGGCGCTGATCCCGAACGGCGGTTTGCCTCCTTCGCTCGGTGATAGCTTATTCTTAGCTCCTTCACCTTCGATCTGCACTGCACAGTATCTCTATCATAGCCTCTCTCTGACATGGCCTGAGAAATTATGCCATCTGTATCAAAATTTCACCTGCTGCCGCGTAGCTGCGCCTGCACAGCGGACTCTCCCCAGATGCTGATCAGGTCCAGCACCTCTGCCGTGCTCCAAAGGGGTGCACATCTGCCACGTTGGGCCGCCATTGCTAGTGAAGATCAGAGCTTCACTCCACGAGCAAGAGTACAGGAAGTGACAACAGAGGAGAAATTCAAAAATCCCGGGACTCGAAACAAGGCAGGGACTTTCTCGTCATGGCCACAGAGAGCTGGTGGGGGGAAGACCAGAGAGGACAACTTTGGAATGCTGGGACACTTCCGGAGACAAATAATTGCGCGGTAAGCATACACACGAGTCGAAAGGCGGAACAGCTGTTCCGCGTTAACTGCTACCACCCTCGTTGAGGTGGTTTTTCTGTTGCGCTCTAATAGGGCTGTTGCCACACAACAGCTCTATTGCACGTGTGTACGCTGTTGTTGTTAACGCACGATAAAGTGATCGTGTGTACATGGCCTGACTTAAACAGTTGATGGTAAACTGACGCAGCCCTTCTAAACACTTAACCTCATGCTCTCACGAGTCAGGATTTCCAACAAGAGTTTGTTTCCAAGCACTGACTAGCTGTGCTCAAGATGAACTAGTCTCAATGGTTGTATCTATCTACATTTGAGTCGACTTAATTTACTCTGCGTCTACACTACAGTTTCCTTAAGTCGACTTAATTTACTCTGCATCTAC
>ML685768.1:176085-229847 GCA_007922175.1 Pelusios castaneus
TCTGGAAGGGATAGCTGCAGCCTCCAGGTGGGGGGAGAGGGGCAGTGCCATGCTCCCGTGTGTGGGGGCAGGGCAGCAGAAACAGGCCTATAATGCAGCGCCAGCCAGCATCTCCTTGACATCTCTACCCCTTCCCATGGCAGGCAGCTTTGGCTTGGCTCTCTGGCCCCATTGACAGAGCACTGAGGCCCTATGGCAGGCCAGGCAGTCTGGCCAAGAGGCACTTTGGCTCTGCTTACCTGGCATGCAAAGCTGGGGTGGTGGGATGCAGGGGATGGATCAATCGGAGACAGGTGTGGAGATAGGAGCATCAGACCCTGTGTAGAAATGGGGGGGAGGGAGGGCATCAGCACTGGAAATATGGGTCTGGCTGCCCCCTGCACCTCCTCTTCCCTGCAGGATCCTCCTGTGTTGCCACGTGGCTCTTCTCCCCAGCCTCCCTCCCTTCTCCCCGGCCACAGGAGCTGCATAGCTGGAGAGAGGAGATGGGGCTGGGGAGAAGAGCCATGGGGCTGGGGAGAGAGGAGGGAGACTGGGGAGAAGAGCCACTCTTCTTCCCAACCTCCCTCCTCAGGCACCAAAAAAACCTGGCCGGACAGGGAGTTTATGTCCAAAAAAGAGGACATGTCTGGCCAAAAATGGACATATAGTAACCCTAGCTGTAAGCAATGTGGTGGCTACACAGACACTGCCTCGCCTTTACTATGTTGACCTAAACACCTCTTGCCAAGGTGCTTTTTATTAGGTAGAGAAAAGTGGGTCTTACAGCAGCGGTGGATCATTGCAGTGTGTACAGCTCCATAGTTTGTCATTATAAGCTGCCGTACATTGACGTACCTTTGTCGTGTAGGCAAGGCCTGGTTATTCTCTAGAACAAGAGAAAGGGTGAAGCCTTTAGGCAGACTGCAGCCTATAGCTGTAAAGTTTCTGAGTTTTCGATTCGCTGTGCTGTGGCTCACAGAACAGGTGGTATATTGAATCTAGCCCTAACGACTCAGGGGAGGGGAATGAGGTAGGGAGAACATATGGGGAGATTGCTGGGTTGAGGAAACACAGGGGACACTGGTTTGAGGAAAACTTGGGAGGGTCTCAAGGTTAGGGGGTACTGCAGTTGGCAGGGGATCGGGGAAGGGAGATGGCTGGGGAACTGATCTGAGGATGCCATGGAGGTTTTTCCAGGACTAGGGGCTGTTGGAATTGGCAGGTGTTGGTTGCTACTTAGAGAGATTTTTGAGGGCATCACTGGGTTGGGAGATCTGGGCTAAATGTGAGTGGGTGATATGTGAAAAGATGGCTTGGGTGGTAATAGCAGAGGCTGGGGGAGACATCGGGGATTTTGAGGCAATTGTGACTGGTAGGAGGGGGTTGCTGGGTCAGTGTGGGATTGGGGGAAATATATACAGGAGGGGATTGAGAACAACATGGGCATCCAGTTGGCAATTAAGTGATTGGCTATGACTTCTAGAGCCATAAATGGCCTTGGCTCTGGCTTTGTGAGGAGCATTGCCAGCAGATTGAGGGATGTGATAATTCCCCTCTATTCGACACTGGTCAGGCCGCATCTGGAGTACTGTGTCCAGTTTTGGGCTCCCCACTACAGAAAGGATGTGGACAAATTAGAAAGAGTCCAGCAGAGGGCAACAAAAAATGATTAGGGGGCTGGGGAACATGACTTATGAGGAGAGACTGAAGGAACTAGGCTTATTTAGTCTACAGAAGAGAAAACTGAGGGGAGATTTGATAGCAACCTTCAACTACTTGAAGGGGTGCTCCAAAGAGGAGGGAGCTAGGCTGTTCTCGATGGTAACAGAGGACAGAACAAGGAGCGATGGTTTCAAATTACAGCTGGGGAGGTCAAGGTTGGATATTAGGAAAAACTTTCTCACTAGGAGGGTGGTGAAGCATTGGAATGGGTTACCTAGGGAGGTGGTAGAATCTCCATCTTTGGAGATTTTTAAGGCCCGGTTAGACAAAACCCTGGCTGGGGTAATTTAGGGGGAGTGGTCCTGCTTTTGTAGTGCTAGAGGGGTAATGTGAGTCATGTGATGGCAGGACTATAAGAGCTGCATAGGGCTCAAACCAATGGGGTGTTGTGTCTTTTCAGTGGTACAGGGAACAGCCTAGGTGGATTTTTAGGAATTACGGGGCTGGGAAATCAGCTGAAGTAAGGGGCGGTGGTTGAGCTAGAAAGCCATGATTGGCTGTCTACCAAGAGGCTGTGGAAGAAGTCTCAGGATAAGGAACTGCTTGTGACCCCAAGGATAGTGGGCCCTGTACTGAAGTGTGAAGGGGTGTTTTTTGTTTGTGAAGATTAAAACTATGGGGAGCAGAATTGTTTAGCCTGAAAGGGATATGGGCTGAGGCCTGATCTGTGCCATTGCTCTTAAGGAGCCTCAGGCTGGAGTTTCCAGAGAGGGTGGGGATGAGGGCCCCTGGCTTACCTGCTGCCAGGGGGAAAGACTTAGCTTAACGAAGGGCAGGAACTAGGGTCAGTCTTCTAAGGAAAAGGATTCTGTACTGGAGAGTGAGGGACTGTTTGGTTTTTGACATGCCTAGGAAGGGACATACTCGTACGCTTGGCCAAACTCCAAATCTTCGACCTGGGAGAACTTGTCTTCAGTGAGTGGAAATGGAGGCAAGGCTCTGCAACTTGATTCTAAGATGAGGTGAGTGCCTTTATTCCAACGTTATAGAAAATGAAAGAGCAATCCGGGCTGATTCTGAGCAGATGCACTGGGAATAGGAGGGGTTTAATTTTCAATATACATTACTAAGAACTCTTTACACACAAAATATTTCACTGAACAGACATCTGTAGTAAATCTTTTAGGTTCTGAATTATGCTGACTTCATGATGGGAGTTTTATATCCACAACAACAGACAACTGCATGCTAGAGTCAGCTGTAAATGCTATGGTAAATAGTTGTGTTCCACAAGGCCACCATGCACCAGGGCCATCACCTGGGATTTCCTGTCTCCAAGGAGGCAACTCCTACCCTGCCACAAAAGAGGAAGGGTCTTTGGCAATAGGTGCTCACCCACTACAGTGTTGGGGACCATAAGTAGATAAGAATCCTGACTCATAACCACACTAGGGTCCCTCTCTGACATGATTCCTCTTGCCTCAATCTTTTTCTGTTCTAAGCTCATAGCATGCCCCACTACCTGCTTTTTAACCCTCTCAAAGACTGGCACCAGTGTAAGGAGAAGATCAGTAACTGAGGCCCAGGGAAGAACTGGGGGAAAGTATGCAGTATGAATGAGTATGCATGCAGTCTGAATGAGGCTCTTTGCCACCTCTTCTGGTGTGGTTGGGTGTGCCCTTTCATTGATCTTGTGGGGGTGAGGATGCTAATGTAGTTGGAGGGAGCTAATGTTATTTTTAGTAACTAAGTCTTAGAACCTGCACAAAAAGTAAACATACAGGCTAAGATTTTTTTCTCAAGTTAGGCGCCTAAGTCCATAGTTAGTGACTCAATTTTTAAAATAGCCACATGGATTCCTTCCTCTTATGGAGATGATCCAGATGCACCTTAAATAAAAACAAAGTGCAGGGAATTAAAGAGTACACAAGCATAGGTGTTTTGCATTCAAAAACCAATAGGTGAACACTTCAACCTCCCTGGCTATTCTGCAAAAGACATGACATTTACAGTGCTTCAGCAGAAAAACTTTGAAACCAGGCTCCAGCGTGAAACTATGGAACTAGAATTCACATGCAAATTTGACATTACTAAACTAGGTTTGAATAGGGACCTGGAATGGCCAACACATTACTAAAGGTGATTCACATTCTCCCCTCCTCGATTGTTCCACACTGTTTGAATCAAAGCAACTTGCTTGGTTTGCTGAAAAAGTCAAGTTAACTGACCTTGTGACTCACCTGTCTCTTCATTTATATATTCACCTACATACTGTAGTTTCCATTGCATGCATCAGAAAAGCTCAAGTGATAAATAAATGTGTTAATTTTTCAAAGTGCCACAGGACTCCTTGTTTGTTTTGCATTTGAGAAGTTGTCCTCCCCCCGTACCAGGCAGACTGGCTCCACAGTCAAGCCTTTTACCAAACCGCAAGTTGCTTTTTCTTCACTGTGTTTCTACTTAGCCTTGAACTGGAATGTCTCTCTCTCTCCCTCTACCAGTAATATACAAGGAAAGTTCATTCTAGGCAGGATTGTGATTTTTAAACTGCACATCTATTTCAGGAAACAGGCAAAATGGATGGAAACGATCAGTTAGTTTTAATTTGCATACAGTAAATGTTACACTTACAGCAGGGTTGCAGTGCAACATTAATAATGGCATGTACATAAGTTTATTACCAGAAGAATTTGCAGCATAATAGCAGTCTGAGTTGCAATATTAAACAGATGCTTTAGCTAATTTCCTAGCTTCTTGCTCTTGCTTGGCCTTCTCTCTCATCTCTTTTTCTCTCGCCATCAGAACTGCTTGCTCCTGCTCCCATTCTTTTAGCGTCTGCTCATGGTTTGCAATGTCTTCCATTTCACATGCTGGCAGCTTTTCCTTGACAAGTTGGGTGGTCAGGGTCAACAGGCTTTCAGATTCAACCTTGCCAAGTGAATGCAGTTTAGAATACAGCTCCTGTCATAAGAGGGGTTTTTAGTTAAATATTCAGTCAGTCACAAAATATCCAAATACTTTCCTGGCATAAAAAATACGGCTGTTTTTATTTAACTGTTGACTGTGCCATACTTTGTGGATAATTTAATGTACATTTATCTTGGCAAAATGATTTCACTATAGTAACTGGCCATTTTTTATCATTCTGCCCAAACACACAACTTTTAAATTTGTTTTCCTTTGGCAATAACCAAGCTGCGAAAATCAATTTTTAATTCAGTTAAGTGCTGAAGTTGACTAAATTTGCAAAACTAAAGAGAAACACCATAAATAAAAATCTTAAATGTCAAATGAAAGCTGACCAGCCAACTAAGATGAATGTAAACTAAATACCTCATTGGTGTTTTCAAGCCAAGGCTGATGTAAGGATTTGCCTTGGATTGCCTCTGTTAGCATCCTTTCAACAGATGCAAATCATTTAAATAGTCTTAGTCATAGCACACTGAAGAGCTCCCATGAGTCCTTGCAGCCATTGTGAACCAGCATTCCACTGTAGACCTTTTCCAACAAATGTGATCTGACCTTGCAATAGGTTCCTCCCTTAGCACTGTTTATTAGAGACCCACTCTATGCCTGCTTATCCTGTGTTAACAGTAGAACTTGGTCAGGAAGCTGTGAAGGTGGGTTTTTTACTTGAGCTTTGTTTCTATATTGGTTGTGCAGTATTTCTTGTGGAGTACCCTGATGAAGCACAAAAATATTAATTTGCTTAAGTGCTTCAAGATGTAGGTCATTCAGTGGGGCCATTGTGGCTTTCGGGAAACTCAATGTATAGTGTGATGCTGCACCATAAAGACAGTAAAATGCCTGTCAGAGAATGGGGGAGAGCAGCTTCCTGGAGGAGAAAGATGACATGGCATCAAGAAGCTTAAAAACAATGAAGCAGGTGTTTAACTTTTGCTCACTCTACACAAAGGATCACATTTTCTTACATGGGTGTTCTAAATAAAATTCTAATATCAATTTCATGGAGCTGAACTTCTGTTAGGAGAGGCATGAAATAGCTGCCCACCCTGAAGAGGAGACACCATGTTTCTAGCATGGGACCCCCCTCACAAAGGCTCTGCAGTGTGTGTGTAATTCACTTCCAAAGGCAGCGGCAGATTTAGGGCACCTACACAGTTGGGCTAGGTCTCCTGTTGTAAGCTGAACATATGACACGCTGCTCCTACCCCAACCCATGCTGAGTTGTACATGGTTCGCAGAGCCACTGACCGCATTCCTTCCCCTCTGTCTGCTCAAAACCTCTCCCACTTCAGCTCCTGCAGGGAGAGTTGCCATGGAGCTCAGATCTGCCTTGCACAGGAGACTGCAATGTTCCTTTAGCAGCCTCTGCCCTTCTTAGACTGCCTGACCCTGGAGGTGGGGGGAGGTTTGAACTCTGTATGCTCTGGACTGATGAAGGTTTTTTAAAATGGTTTTAGTCTGTGGATTCTATAATACTTTTACGACACAAAGAGCAAATATTGCTCTGAAGTCATCAGAACGTATCTGGACAAACGGCTCTTATTCTGTTTGAAGTATTGTCAGTAAGCAGTGAGAAATGTGATAAGTCGGTACATATCTGGTTGTGGCGGATGGCATTCCGGGCAGCTGCTTTCACACTCCTAAATTAGTTGTTTTGTGTTTAAATATAACTGCCCTGAATCACCGCAAAGCTTTTCCTACTGCAGAGGAGGAGAGGAGGGCAGTCCAAATGCCAAGACAGTAACTTAAAAGAAACGCAAAAGAACGAGGAGCTACATAACCTTGCATCACTCACTACAACTGAACTCTCGGGAAATACTCTAATACATAAATGAAACTCATTTAGGAAAACAATAGACCGTCGATACCAGAAGGCATTTGAAAATAGCTAAATCATTGATTTTTTTTTTTTTTTTTTTGTTAAAAGCAATTCCCCTGGGCTCTGCATGCAGACACTCCAAAAAGGAACATTGCTTTTAGCCAGAATGGTTTGTGAATGGCTTGGTGCCTCATAGGAGCAGTCTGTACAGTCTTTATATAATGAAATCCCTGCCTGCTGATTATTTAAACAGATGGAAAGACTTACTGAAGGAAAGTTGTACTGAACTCTAGGCCTCAGTCTAGTTTCTGAGGACAGATCATTATTACAAGTACAACAACGTCAGATACAGTCTAAAATATAACTCAGTGGAATGGCCCTGGAAGACGGGGAGTGTCCTCAACTCTTACTCTCTTTAGCAGAAATGGAGGAGGCACTCAGCACCTCTAAGGAGGCACCCTGCTGAATATCTTACTTGTTAGCCAGTCTGTAAAGAATTATTCATGCTGATTTTCTCCCTCCACTCCCCCCCCGCCCCCCAAATTAAGGCACCCCTTTGGAGTCCAAGTACAGAAATGAAGCCAAAAGCATGCATATTAAAGATAGGCAGAGCAAGCCCAAGAATAAAACAAACAGCCCTGGCAATTTATTGGACTTCAGTGAAGTAAACAAAGAATGAAAATCTAGCACACAGACACCATTGTCACCCACATACCCACAGTATGAACAGAGCTAACCAATTCAGCTGGAAAAACACAAGTCCATGTAATCTGAGTAAAAGGAGAAACTCCACTACGTCAGTAGTATTAAGTCAGGGTTTTGCCCAAATATACCCAGACTTGAGGGCAACTTGACAAGAAGTCTGTCTGCAGTATATTTGCATATGTTTACATGCATTTAAATTTAAAAAAATCCACGCAATCATAATGTGTATATGTGGATCATCTGTGTGTAGAGCAATCTCATAGTTTACTGTGTACATCAGTGGTAGCTTAAAGACTAAAAAAAAAAAAAAAAAGGGGGGGGGGGGCGTGTAACTTCCCAGGCTCAAGTTATAAACTATAACCCTCATACTTAAAAACAACATACTTAATGGGCAATAAATCCTGGGCAATGTCAGACCAAGAGCATTTGTTTTAACAAACAGGAGCCTACACATGGTCAAATAATGGATCTGTAATGACACACCATTTTAGCTAAGACAACTGTGATTTATTAGTTTGCTGTAGGAAAAGGGAAGATAAAATCTCAGCAGACAGACAAGTGGCCTTGAGCATTTGTTTCTTTGAAGGTAATTTCCTGTCTGAGACAGCAAAAATGTAATTCAGTGTCAGTTTTAAAAAATGCCAGGTAGTGCTACTGATGCAGGTGGGATTGTCAGTCCATCAGTATAAAAGGAAAACGTATGTATTTGCTGCTGTACACAGTGGGAACCTACTGTAGCTTGGTAAAACCTGTAAAAAAAGAAAATCTCACCTTGAATTGGGTTTGGTACTCAGGCAATTTAGCCTGCTCTGTTTCTGCAGATTCTGTTTGCTTTGGCTTGTGCTCTGATGCCTTGACTTCTTCTGATGGTTCTAGATCAATTTTCTCCTCAGGAGCCGTCTGCAAAATGGTCTCCAGAACATTAATCTGAACAAGAAATCAGATGTTACCTGTAGTTTGCAAACACAATCTAACTTCATTTGACAAAGGAGTTCTAAATATAAAAATGACAGATTTTGAGATGGCTGTACTGTAAGGTGAACAGGATATGACTTACTGTTTCAGGAATTAATGCTGTCTATTATGTTTGGGAGTGGTAAGATTCAGATTTCCCAAAGCATTCAAATGCTTTTCCCAATTCAAGTCAATGGTATAACTACCATTGACTTCAATAGGAGCAGAGTTAGGCCAATGCTTGGTCCTTCTGACAAAATCTCACCCCATACTATTCTGATGTCTGGCTATAAATATTACATGGTGAAAATAGTACAGACATAATATGCTACAGCATTTAGAGTGGTTACTATTTCAGAAGGCTTCTGCAATATAATCTTCAATAGGAAATCTGTAGTCATCTTTGGCGCAAGTGCACAGGGAACTCATGATCTGTTTAACTAGCAGAAAAAACATCTTTGGATCAACGATTTGATAATTTAATAGGAACATCAGAAAGAAAGAAACAGCACATAGCATCCACAGTACAGACTTGGTTTTAATCTTCGCATTGCTTTCATGTAGATGTAGTTTGGCTCTCGGAGAGAACTGCCCTATCACAACCTAACTGCAGAAGGATCAAAAGGAAAGCATTAAGTTAAAAAAGTAACTCAATAAACTATTTTTATTTGTATGATCAATGCAAAGGATAGTATTGCTATCTTGATGCTGTTGTATTTATTGGGGAATTTTTCAGCTCTTTATAACTGAAGTTACTCTGCTGTCTAGTCTGAATATTTTCAGGTTCAGCTGTTACAAATGCAAAAAGAGCTTTTATCCTACTGCAAATCCTAATTCTGCATGCATGCCACAAGGATGAAGTGGATCTATAAATAACCTCTGACCATTCTAAGCTTATGATATTTTCTACAAAGCAAAAGAGATCTTGATACCTGCAGTTTATTTTTAATGATCGTTTTTCCTGCTCTCTGCATTTGTATAACATTAATGAACCAACATTAGGCTTATTTGAAATAGAATGTTTCTCAGTTGCTGGTTCTTGAGACCGTAACCTAATGGGACCATAAACCAACTTGAAACTACCAATAATGAAACAGCAAGATGAGATAAGTGGCAAGAAAAAAATGCATGTTTAGAAATGTGTATTCTCGTTTGTGGAATTCCTGCGCGTATCCAGAGATTTATAAAGAGCATGTGTATCTCTTTTTGTGCACTCTGGCAGTCAAATAATAGTTACAGTAATTATAATGATAACAAAAAGTACACTGAGTTCATAAGAGAATAAGATTAGCAAGGGCCTTATGTTTTCTTGCTGGTCAGAAGATTAATGGAAGCTTTAAACCATAGTAGGAAATTAAATATCTTTCTAGACAACTCTACAGTTTGTAAAAGCAAACAATAGTGAGCAGTAGTTTTATGACTTATTTATCAAGACATACTATTGTAATAGTTATTTTGAAATTTCTCTTTATATAAAATACCTTCAACCAGAAATACACTGCACACACAAAAATGCATGGAGGTAGATGGTGGAAAAGATCAATAACTCTCTGAAACGGGTCACACTAGTGCTGGTGAATTTAATGGTTTTGATACGGTTCCTATTTATTCACATCCCAAAACCACCTTACAGTTCATGTAATTCTGCATGTCTTACAGTTTCACCCAAGGGAGGGGAGCCCTAGTACACAGTGGTGAAAGAAATTTTTACAACATTTGATCCAGCTTCCACTGGACTCGGGAAAATTTGCTACTGACTTTAATGGTAGGAGGATCAGTCCCAATGTCTCATCTGGTCAATGCTGTTAGTTTCTCCTACTTGTGAACACTGCATTCACTCAGATGATGATGATCAAAAATATATGAAGGAGGTAGCTTTTAAAAAGAGCCTTTAAATGGAGTGGGCTGGATCCTCCACTGGTGTAAGTTAGCATGGCTCAGCTGAGTTTGGATATGACCCACTATTTTGATTTAGTGTCATGTTTATGATGAGTCATTTTGTTAACATTAAACCCACTTCCCTGGCATCAAAGGAAACGCTTCTGCTTTACACTGGTATCTGAGAGCTGAATTACTCCAACAGAAACTTCATTTCTGTTTGTGCTCACGTATACCTCATGTGCTCTACTAGTTTACCTCTTGCGTACACTAGTTCTGGTTCTACAGATGTGTGTCTGATTTGTGCCTGTGGTGAACAATCAGCATCAACTTTATTTTCTGCTACCGTCTGACTGACCAAAAAAGGGGGCAATTTAGACTTGATAAAACTCTTTGGAGTACAAGTTTCAAAAGTGCTTAAGGATATGTCCACTGTGCAATGTAAGCCCAGATAACCAGAACTCCAGTTAACATGCTCTTGGATGTTCATCTAGGGCAGGGGTCTGCAACCCGCGGCTCCGGAGCCGCATGCGGCTCTTCAGCCTCCCTGTTGTGGCTCCCTTCGGCCTTGTTCCCTCTAAGCGCAGACTCCTGCTGCGGCCGGGCTGGGGAGATTCAAATCTCCCGCCCTGAGCATGCTCAGACAGAGCGTGCTCAGGGTGGGAGTGGCCTGGCCGAGAAGCAGCTCTGCCGGCTGTCCCTGCAGCTGCGAGCCTCCGGCCAGGTAAGGGGGCTGAAGGGGCTGGAGGGAGGCCTGGAGAGGAGTGGAGGGACAAGGAGAGTGGCTGGGTTAGAGGCCTGGAGAGGGGTGGAGGGTCTCAGGTGCCGGGGTCTGCTCTGCCCTGCCGGGGCGGCCAGAGGCCTCAGCTTCTTTATTTCTTTCCTTTCCCTTCTTTGCCTTTCTTTCTCTTCCCTGCCTTCCTTTCTCTTCCTTTCTCTTCCCTGCCTTCCTTTCTCTTCCCTGCCTTTCCCTTCCTTTCCATTCGTTGCCCTCCTTTCTCTTCTTTGTCTTCCTCTTCCTTTCCTTCCTTTCTTTTTTTCTTTTTCTCTTCGTCTTCCTTCCTTCCTTCCTGCTCTTTCTTTGCTTCCTTCCTTTCTTTCTTTTTTTTTTCTCCTCCCTTCTTTTTTCTTTCTCTCCCTTCTTTTTTAAAAAGCTTTTTAAAAATTAATTTTAAATAAAAACCTTTCTCAAAATTAAATTTCAATTCAAAATTCATTCCAATTCAATTAATTAAACAAATAATAGTTTATAAGCTGTGTTATGTTTTGCGGCTCCAGACTACTTTTCTTTAGTGGAAGAGGGGGCAAAATGGCTCTTTTCATAGTAAAGGTTGCTGACCCCTGATCTAGGGCTTGAGAACTACACTCATTTGTTGTCCCAGAATTAGGAATTGTTGAACCTCGGATCCAGCATTTACACTGCATTAACCAGGTCTAAGTTCAGCCATTCGTATCCTAGACTTCTTAGCACCTTCCCAAAAATGAGGCTGCTCTAGCCCCGTGTTCATAGTGCAGTGAGGGAAAATTTAACTGTCGTCCACCGTTGACTGTCCAGAAGACAAACAGTTGACTTGTGAGATTGTGGAATACTTTTGATGGACTCTCCAAGCACGAACCCAGTGGAACTATGTCTACACTGCAAAGCAGTCGGGCTTGAACCCCTCTGACTCTGGGTTAGTGTGATTTGTGTATAAATGGAAGGAAGGTTAGGTTTGAGCCTGAGTTTGAATGATGGGCCAACAGTGCAGTGGAGACATACCACAGATCACTTAAGTGCTCTTGAAAAATCTTAGAAAACACATTGCTGGCTCATTCAGTAACATCAGTGGCACCTCTGCTCATGGAGGGTTTTGCCAGATGAGGCCCATGATCATTATTTCATATGCAGATAAATTAGAAGGGCCCAGATCAGAGCTGAAGTTCTATAAACAGAGACAAAAGCTGGTTTCAGGCTTATGGTATCAAGTCACCTGCCATTGGCCAAAGCGAGCTGAATGGGTGCCTATTTCCTGTATGATTGTAAGTCTAAACAAACAAGTTTGCTAGCTCCTAGAAGGCTTCACCCTTAAGGCTTAAAAAATCAAAACCACGTGCACTTGCAGCAATAACGTGCCTTGTGGGGTTTGTTGCAATTTTTGTATTCCTTAATGACTCTCACCTTTGGTGTCCAAACCATGGCCAAAGGGCCATTTGTAGGCGTGGGGGCTCTAACTGGTGGCCCTAAATGGTGTTTCACATTTCAAAAGAAAATGAGTAGTTGATTAGGAGCTAGAAATGTGTCCCTAAAACTGCATCCTGCAATTTGCAAAAATAACCTTCCCAGGTGCCTCCCTCTGCAACCCGAGGAGCTGCTCTGGGGTGTGCCTGTGAAGTGCTTTGAGAAGCTGCTCAGGGGAAGGTAAAGAGGTGCTTTCATTGTCATCTCCTGTTCCTGTCAGGCTGTGGGAACCCTGGGGAGAGCAGGACAGGAGCCTGGCTGGCTCTGCCTGAGCCTTCAGGAACTTGTAGCAAAGAGAAGTTTCCCTCCCTCATACAATCCAGGAGAGGGTATAAAAATAATAAGCTGAGAACCAAAAACCAGCTAAGGATTTCCTGATTCCATGCTCTAGCCCAGGTTGCTCTGGTTTTCATAAACCGCCAGAGATCCCCTAGAGTCCTTTGGGAATAGACTGAACACCGTACATTCTGACCCTTTCCCCTTTCCAGTCCTCTGAGCTCTGCTGGCTTTGTGCCTGTTGTGGAATTTCTCACATCAGAGGAATCCCCAGCAGGGGGATCTGTAGGTGGCTTGAGAACAGAGTAGAGCCTCTATCCCTAAGTACTGACTGTGGCCTCATTACTCTGAAAGATGTCTGGCTCTTAGGCGGGCACCACTGAACAGACATTGCTTGCTCTCTAGGATTTATCAGAAACCTGTGATTATTCAGCTTGGTCCCCACCTTGCAGCTACCAAGACAGGGAATCTATGGGTCACACATCAGGAAACCATGGGCTGCATTTGGCCATGCACCGTGCAAAACTATTCCATGCTAAAACTGTCTTTTACACTTACAGCTTCTTTGCAGAGCTTTATATCCCCAGAGAGTGAGGCCACATTATCCATCACTTGCAAAGCTCTGTTCAGATATCCTGGTGTCCACATCAGTGGCATATGATTGTACACCGCTCGCAGTCCTTTGTGCAACTCCACTTTTCCTAATGTAAAATAATACACAAAGATTAATACTTGCTATTTGAGCCCTGAGAAAAAGGAACAACAAAGGGGTGCACTAAAAATTGAAAGGAATACTCCTGGTGTCTAAAGACATTAATAATGTGTTCTTCTCTAGGGCCTCCCAAACATTTACTAATTTGGCCATACAACACACTTGGGAGCTAGGCGAGGATTAACATCTGTCCTGCACATGGAGAAACTAAGACAGCTGTTAGGCCAAACTCTTCAACAGAGACCTCCTTTTGGAAGCCTGACTTGACACGTTAAGCCTTATTTCTGAAAATGCTGAGCACCTCAATTCTCAATGACTTCCACTAGAGTTGTGGGTGCTGAGCACCTCTCAAATTCTGGCCCATTTACAAAGACAATACATCATAAAACATGAAACATCTATTCTACATATAGAGAAATGAAGATCACATTCCATAGCATGGTAACATGTTGGTAAATGTTGATTTACAATAACAACCAGCCTAAGCTCTTGACTTTGTAACCATGGTGGCTGTTGTATTGTTATACCCTTTTGATTAGCCTTACATAGCTTACTGAAGTTCATAAAATCTTTAGTTGTCCAACTTAATATTAAAACATCAATTTTTTTCTTACATGGAGAAGAATGACTTAGGAAAAGCACAGTAACAAATGCACAGATGAAGCTTATTGGACTATGGCTAAAGTGCTCCAGGCCAGGCTATGCCCAGAGACATCTTTCACTCTTGCAGAAGTCTGTTCTGTTAATGTTGGCAAGATTGTAGAATACATGACATTACAGTAAATAGCTTTTGATCCATTGAATGTCAATGTCATGAGACCAGGACTATTGCTCACAGACAACAGCAAAGTACATTTTCTAAATACAGATGCTTCCCAGCCAATATAGCATAACAAATCTGAATGCCAAACAAACAGCAATGTAACAATATCTCAAGGGGATGGTAAACTAGCATCCCCATGGAAAACTTGCTTTCAAATTTACTTACAACTTTTATTTCCCTTTTGATTGAGTGTGCAGTTTTTTTCTTAGGTTAAATCAGAATCAACATCCTTATTCTGCCACTACATATTTTACTTTGAAGTTACATTTTCAAAACACATCTAGTTTTTATTACCTTTGATAGATTTCTAAAATAAACTGATACAGTAAGGGAGCAATTCTGTAAAACATGCTGCTAAAATAGCTGTTTATCCAAAGGTAAACTGCATTTTTGCAGTGGAGAGGGAAGAAAATCACTATGAATTTGATAGCCTTCTGTGAAACAGAAATTATGGAAGTTAAAAGAAATTCTAAGGTGAAATTTTAAGTTATTTTTTGCTCTAACAGTATTTATTTAAATTATTATTGCCTAATACACCACACCTCGTGCTGCTTACACACATATGGAATTCCAGGGTATTCTGGGGAAAATGCACACCCAATATCTGCTATCTCACTCTGGAAACACCACTGTTCCAATGGAAGGTAAACATTTAAAAGAATACCTCCGCTTAGTCTATTGTAGCAGGAAACCGAAAGGGGAACCACACAGGGAAGGGAAGGTATGAAACAATGTGATGACAGGCACAATTTTCAAACTTAAATTTGACACTCCATTCTTAGGTCACAACATGCTGACCTCTTCACCCTGAATGATGCAGGTTGACAATGGATTGAAAATCAGCCATATCTTGTTTGTATTAAAAACTTTATTTTATTTAAGCCTAATTCTATTATCCTTGATTGATGACATTTTAACATATCAAAGAAATAATTTAATGGGACTATTTTTAATAAAATCAGAGTACAGTGGAGAAGAAAAATATTGGTAGGTAAGGAACTCACCGAGGAACGCATAGCCATACAGCTGGGAGCTAAAACCCACAGTGTTTGTCTGTTTTAGGCCTGTAAGCAGAAGAGAGGCTCCAAGATTTCTCTCCTCTTCCCACTGTAAATAATTCAAATTAAATAAGTGTTTGTATAAAACATTCATTTACAAGTGCAACAGCCAAACATAGCATGTGCTTGCCTTAAATTGTACAACATGGGAAGGTTTTAAAAAAAATCCTTAAATAGATAAGCAAGTCTGAACATCAACCCCTAAAAAATTACAGTATTAGCCTGCATTTAAGAAGCTTTCTTCTTGGAACCGAGTAATAATACAAATTCAGTAGCCCAGTTCCTTAACTGGTATAATTTAGCATGGCTCCAATGAAATCAACAAGACTATATTTATTTACCCATTGAAGATCTGACCCTTTCTTCTGAAATTCATACTATTCAGGGTAATGTTACTGAAAACAAAATTACACAGATCGGTGTATGGGAGCAATCTCACACCCGGCCGTGAAAAAAAATGGGTGGAGGGGGAGAGGCTAAGGAACCAGAAATTAAAATGCACAAATCTTGCAACCAGAGTGAAGGGGATGCCAACAGAATAGGAATATGTTGGGGCATTCCTCTTGCCCATCAACAACTGGGAAAGGAGCATTAGGGCAAAATCAAAAACCCAACACTACTAGTCTATTTAGCAATGCCCTAGGACAGAGGTGGGCAACATTTTTGGCCCGAGAGCTACATGCCAGCTATGGCTGCTCAAAGGAGGTGGGGAGGAATAGAGGGGCAGGGCTTGGAGGCGGTGTGGCTGAAAACATGCCTGTGCTCTTAGGAAGAAGCAGTCATTGCAATGAGCTTCCCTAACGATCCAGACTGTCAGTGAAGCTAGGAAATCGGGACCAAATTAGTAAGTGTACTAAAACCCCGAGTAGTTTGGGCTTGGGAAACGTACAGTATTCTCTTTCAGCAGAACAGAAACGAAAAAGCAGGCTTGAAGAATTAAGGGAAAGAGGATGAAAAGTTGTCAGGCACTGACTGCTTTCCATTTGCTTCAGCTGTCTCTAAAAAGTTAATTGTAAGTGGACGTTTAACATAATTAATATTAATAACAAGGGGGAAGGAATGCAAGATGCAATACGGAAAGAACTCTAAAGAAGATTTAGATAAGTTAGATGCATTCAGAGCAGCAGGACCTGATTCAATTCATCGTAGGAATGAGGTGATGCCATCTTGGCACCATTAGCAATTATCTGTGAGAACTCATGGAAGATGGGTGAGGCCACAGAAGACTAGAAAAGGGCAAACATAAAAAGAGGACACAGGAAATTATAGTTAATTTTGATCCTGGAATAAATTATTAAACAATCAGTTTGTAAGCACCTAGAGGATAACAGGGTGGTAAGCAATAACCAACATTTGTCAAAAACAAATCAAGTCAAACCAGCCTATTTTCTTTCTTTGACAGGGTTACTGGCTTAGGGGGTGAGGGTGAAGCAGTTGATGTGTTATACCTAGATTTTAAGGAAGCTTTAGTGTGGCATTCTCAGAAGCAAACTAGGTAAATGTGATCTAGATGAAATTATTACGATGTGGATAACAGCTGGTTGAAAAATTAGTTATCAATGGTTTACTGTCAAACTGGGAGGGTGTTTCTAGTGGGGTCCCACAGGGGTCTGTCCTGGGTCCAGTACTATTCAATTTTTTCGTTAATGACTTTGATGAAGGAGAGGAGAGTATGTTAATAAAATTTATGGGTGACCCTAATCTGATGGGGTTGGAAGTACTCGGGAGGATAAGATTAGACTTCAAGATGATCTTGATAAATTACAGTTTTGGTCTGAAATCAACAAAGATGAAATTCAATAAGGAAAAGTGCAAAATACTTCATTTAGGAAGGAAAAATCAAATGAACAAATACAAAATGGGGAATTACTGGCTAGGCAGTAGTACTACAGAATAGGATCTGGGAGTGATAATGGATCACAAATTGAATATGAATCAACAATGTGATGCAGCTGCAAAAAAGAATATGATTCTGGGGTGTTCTACGTAAGTTTTGTGACTAAAACAAAGGAGGTAATTGTCCTACTCTACTCAGCACTGGTAAGGCCTCAGCTAGAGTATTGAGTCCAGTTTTGGGCACCTCACTTTAGGAAAGATCTGGACAAACTAGGGAGCAAAGGAAAGCAACAAAAAATGACAAATTTAGAAAATCTGACCTGTAAGGAAAGGTTAATAAAAACTAGGCATGTTTAATCTTGAAAAAAGAAGACTGAGCAGGGGGAGGAGTGGTGGTGAATGGACCTGTTAAGTCTTCAAATATGTTAGTCTGTCATAAAAAGTATGTTGACTGACTGTTCTTGTTCAGGTAGGTCAAGAAGTAATCTTGGCTTAATCTGCTGCATTGGAGTTTAGGTTAGATATTAGGAAAATCTTTCTAACAAAAGCAATTCAGCACCAGAATGGGCTTCCAATGGAGGTTGTAGAATCCTCATCATTGTAGGTTAAGCATAGGTTAGATAAAACCATCAGGGATGGTATACTTTCTCAATGCATGGGGACGGAGATGAGGGTGGGTGTAGGGAGGATGGACAAGATGATTCTCAAGGTCATTTTCAGCACTACATTTCTGTGAACGCACAAGAGAATGAAACTAAAAGACAGTGAGTTGAATGGCTCTAAAATATTCAATAATTCTGTTTTATTGCATTGCACTCCAGTATCTCGCTATCCCCCCCCTTTGAAAAAATATTAAACAAGTTAATGTCCTTATGAGGGGGGAAAAATTGAGCCACGAGACTCCTGAAGTACATTCATGTTAAATAGCAGCAGGATTCAGTTTCCTGAATTAACAAGCAACTTAGGGACACATTTTCAATCCTTAGTAATTTTCTGTATACATTCTATCATCTGCTGGTGTATGAATATGCATAACAAACACACCGTAGATTCTGCCATGGTGACTAGTGTTTGTGGTCATGGTTACAATGCGAGCAGTAGTTTATGTAGGTGATTTGCATATTCCCAAATGATAGATGGAATTTTTGTCCCCCTAGATTTCATGTACATCTGATCATGCAATCAGGAAAGACAACTCAAATAATTTCCTTTTATGGAAGAAAGGAGAATAGGGCTACTAAATAGTTATTGGCAATAAAAAAAATGAAATTAGTAGCAAATTCATTAAAACCTTATGGCATTTGTAGTTTGTGTTAATATGCTATTGAATATGTTTCATGTATCAAAAAATGGGTCTTCAAGGCCTCTTTTTATAGATTACAATGTGCTATAGAAGATTTTTTGCCAGTCAGGTTTAGATGCAAGTTCTTGGCTGATGGGTACAGTGGAGCAATTGATGATTACTGTCTGGGCTCTCCATAAAGACCGAGTAATACCATGTTCCAGATTCACAACTGTCAGTCTGGCGTTGAACAACAGTGTTGTGAATACAAACATAGACGAGATGGATTAGTGATGAGAGAATTTTTTTTTTTTTTTTTTTAATAAGAATTGTATACTGAATTCAGAACCCAACTGGTGGTAAAAATCCTAGTGAAAAAGCTTTTCAACACTAGACCCTGACTCCTGTTATTGCCACTGAATACTGACTAGTACCATTTAATTCTCTTCTGCAGTGTTTACCATACTTTATATCAGTGGTACTCAAACTTTTTGTACCGGTGACCCCTTTCACATAGCAAGCTTCTGAGTGCAGTGGGGAGCCCCTGTGGGCTCCCCACTCTGCCTCTGCCCCAACCCTTGTACGCTGCCCTCTTTACCCCTAGCCTCTGGATCCCCACCCTCCTGCACCAACTTGGGGAAACAGACCTGCATGCATGAAGTGGTTGGTATTGGTGCCATCTCGAAAGCTGTTCCTCCACGCACCCCCACGGGGCTGTGAGAAGAGGGACTGAGCAGCAATGCCAGGGCTCTCTGCATCCATGTCATTTTCCCACTTGGGCTGTGTAAGGGGAGGGCAGAGAGCACCAGCTCCTGATTCTTATCCCACAGAACAGCCCAGATGGGGAAAGTGACCTGGATGCAGAGAGTCCTGGAATTCTTCTCACTTCTCCACCCTCCTAGAGTTCTCTAGTGTGGAGGAATGTTGGGAGGGAGGGTTAAGTAGTATTTGTGTGTCACTGCTTCTCATCTCCCCCATATTCCTCCACCAGGAGGAAGCAGAGAAGCTCACAGCCCCACACCTGGCTAGGATTGGTGCTCACACCTCATGATCCCCAGTCTGTGAACCAATACTGTGTATTTAGCTACTATATATAATAAGTTTATTTTTTTATAGCTTTTCTCTATTTTTCACTTATAAAGCTTTTCAAATGGCTTGGCACCCAGTACTAGTCAATCTTCCAGATAGAAAGAAATGATGTCTAATCTGCAACAACCTCTGGGTCATCTTCATTTAACCTCCTAAACATGTAGAAACACCCAGCCTCTTTTTCAGAGAGAACTAAAAGGGACACAGTCAGATTCTGCATTTCCTATGCTGCAAAATCATTGGAAGAGTTGGCTCCTACTCACTTCACTTTCTAAGTTAACTTAGATGGGCTTTACCTCATCTAGCACTTTGACCCAGAGATACTATAGACAGTTTAATGTGCAGTGAGCTTACTGTAAGTTCTGATTTGGTCACCAGGTATTGGTACAGGACATGGAGGGAGAGAAGCTGAGTTGAGAGTTTCTCAAAGCTTTCCTGCAGCATGATCTCAGTAACTATTGCCATAGCATCTAGCGAGGAAACAAAAAGAACAGTTTACAAGTGGGTTTGACATAGCAGCTTATAGTTTATAGACCTGCTTCTGCTTCTACTGAAAAACACTAGCAAAACTCAGATGCAGAATCAGAGTCATAATGAGCTCAGAGATAAAGCCAGCCTCCTTTTGCCTAGTACTAGAAAACTAGTATATCCCACGTAGGCTACTCTGAGCCCTGGTCGAAATTACGCTTACATCGGTACAACTACGTTGCTGAGGGGTGTGGATAATCCACACCCTTGTGTGACCTAGTTATACAAATTTAACCCTTGCATAGACTGCATGATTTTGACGGGAGGACTTCTCCCAATGACATAGCTACTGCTTCTCAGGGAGGTGAAGCCTGTGCCAGTGGGGGACGCTTTCTTGTTGCTGTAGGCAGTGTCCTCACTAAGCAGTACTGTGGCTTTAAACCAGTTCTGCTCACCACTCTGATTTACACTCTGTGGTTTGGCCTTACCCAAGATTATTGCCCTATACAGTCTTTCCTTTTTTTTAATTACTCTTCTCTAAAACTTAAATGTTTGGTTTATCATGCAGCAGAGACCTTGGTTAGATTCACAATCATCATTTAATATACGGCATTGTTCAGGTTGATGGGGGAGATATGGAGGCACAGTACAAGACCCTTGCATTGCTGAAATTCAAGATTCACAATTAAATAAAGAGGATTATTGAGGAGCTCCAAAGGGGGCTTTGGCTGCACTCTCCATCAGAAGGATGGCAGCTGAAAGCCTTGTTGCTTCATGGAGAAAAGTAATGGCTGGAATGGGGAGGAATTCAGACGGAGCTCCCTCCTCCCTGCCCTAGGAGCAACCATAGACAAATTCAGTAGCCACTTGGCGTAACTCAAACACCAACAACTGGAGTTCTCGTCTCATATTCAGCAATTTAAAGGGTTAAGCCAACAACAGTTGAAATTAAAATCTTGCCCATGTATCAGCGAATTACAACTTCATGATGAAGCTGTTTGCAATAAAGTTGTTATTAAATGAGTATTCTGTCTCACATCTAATAAATACTCTCTACTCTCATTCCACCAGATAGGGCAGCTCTATAATATACTTGATTTAAAAAACATGGGGAAAGGTAGTTTAGATTGTGCAACAAATAAAGATCCCAAGGGTAATAGAGTATGTAATCATGTGGAAAAGTAGATTTGGAGGGAGTGGTGGGGAAGATGTGTTAAACTCTAGAAGAAAAGGGCTTAAACCATTTTGGATTTAATTCACTAAGACATTGTACAATTGTTATGAAAAGCTTAATAATGACATAACTAATATTTTATTTCTTACCTTCATAATTTTCATTCTTTATAAAATGATCCAATAATATATTGAAGGTAAAATTATCTGCGAAAATTCCATATTGTTCCTAAAACAAAGAGAGTGAGAGAGAATTAACAGTCATGGCCCCGAGTCTGCAAGCATTTATGCACCTGCTTAACTTGAAAGCATGTTTAAGTATTTGGAATTAGGGCCCATGTGCTTTTTACTCTGTAAACTATGCTACTATGACAGGTCCTTTCCTCCACTCATCAGTGATTTTCTGTCCTCTTTAGATTGTGAATTCTTTAAGCTTGGGTAGGAACTGTCTTCCCATATGTCTGTATAGTGGCCAGCACATTTTGGACACTATCAGAGTGCATTCAGGGAAGGGAAAGGCATCAGCTGGGAAAATGTAAAAAAGCTGGGAAGAACTTTCTTTCAAGCTCTGTTTCAGCTATACTTTTAAATTCAACAGATGTGTCTAATTCAACACTGAAGCCTATGGAGAGTCCTTGCTTGTACTAGAAATTCAGAGTAAGATCCACTTTGCTAATGCTGATCAAACAAAATCTTGCTTTTTCTTTTAAAAACCTCACCTTGTTTTTTAAGGTGTACAAAGCTCTGTCCTGTGCACCATATTTAAAGCACTGTCTGATCCAGCTGTGGATGGTCCAGTCTCTCAGATACCAGCAGTTTGGACTATGCCGAAACCTAAAGGACGAAACAAATGCAATTTGTAGAGGAGTCTTAAGTGAGAATTTATTTCTTCCCAGAAGTTTCATAGATGCAAAGGGCATTATTAAATACTAACAGCAGTATTTAAGAACATCGCTATCATCACCTCCCTCACCCCACAGAAAGAGGTGTGCTATTTTGTATCTGCAGTAATTTGAAAGCTCTGCCTATACTTTTATATCTCAGGCCCAAGTTATTAATATTAGACTAACAAAAATACTCATCTTTTATATTCCAAAGCAGTAGCCATGTTAGTCTATTGCAGAGAAACAGAGTCCTGTGGCCCTTTTAAAGATTAACAGATTTATTTATCATATGAGCACATGCGATAAATAAATCTGTTAGTCTTTAAAAGGGCCACAGGACTCTTGTTTGTTTAAATCTTTTATATATTTCTCTTGCCTGAGTTTTGATAAGTCAGATATTATGGAACCTGGATCTGAACCCATAAGATTTTGTAGTAATAGCAAGCAATAGGTGTCTGCTCATCAAAGAAAGGATAGAGCCAGTTCTTCAGGCTTCTAGAGCAGGGGTGTCACACTCATTTGCTATGGCGGGCCAGTACTTCAATGTACTTCAAGTGGGCCATACATACCATAAATCAAAATATTATGGCACTCTTGTGGCATCGCGGAATGTTGTATACGCAAAACTCTCTCTCCCTCTCTGTGTTAGGGAGAGTGTGTGGTCCTCTGGAGCACAGTTACGGGCTGGATGGAAGAGGTTTGCAGGCCGCATGTTTGACACCCCTGTAGGAATGTGACTTTACCATGTTATGAAGGGGACAGAAAGGAACTGAAAAGGATTACTTAACTTTTAAACTTATTTTTCATAGATTCTAAAGCCGTAAGAGACCACAGGATTTATCTAATTTGACCTCTTGTATAACACACAGAACTCCCCTCCTCCCCCCGTACACAATAATTCCTAGAACATATATTCTAGAAAAAATCATCCAATCTTGTTAGTGATGGAGAATCCATCAGGACCTTTGGTAAATTGTATCACTGATTAATTACCCATCATTAAAAATGTCTTATTTCCATTCTAAAAATATGTTCGAAGTGGCAGGTCCTCACATACTACTTTACATATCCATGAGTATATCAGTTTTGTTCAGAGTCATAACACTGATTTCTGCCAACATCAGTCTGGCTGGACTCTGACCCACAGAAGTGCCAGGAAAAAAAAATTAAATTTAAACTAGTTAATTAATTCTTCCTGTATTTACTTTTTGTTACAATTATAACTTCACATGAATTTCCTTTGGGGAGAAAATTTGCAAGCTAAGAAAAGCCAAGTTGCAACCCAGGGCAAATGTCTATGCCACCATCAGGTTGTGAGGAGACAGGGAAAAGAAGGATTTATAATGAAAGTGTTTTTGAGACTACCTTCCATTTTGATCAGTGTGCAAGTTATCAGGACTAAACTGATTTTCCAATGAAAGTCTATTCTTTCCCATCTCCTTCCCCACAAAAGAAGAGAATATAAAAATATTATTTTGCACATGGGAATGAAAAAGCTAGAACTCATGCTACAGTCTATATAGTATAAATCTCACAGTCAGCTTCCTGCTGCTGTTGGTCATTTTCACAATGGGCATCAGTCCATGACAGACAGCTGGGGTCTGGGGAATGGTGCAGAACCGAAGTTGCAAGATTAAATACAGAAGATTTATTCTTACTCACCCAAATATGTCTCTCAATTTGTTTGGAAAACTAATGACCGAAAACCAGCAGAGTCTTACAGTAGCTTAGGTTTATTTTATAGACAGTAAGTCCGTATGGTAGGCTCCATCCTGCTCTTGGGCTGAATTTCATAGCTAAGTGTCAAAAGATACACGAAACCTTTTGCATTTCACATTCTGCATCAACAAATGGTTTGTGCCTAAAGTATAAAAGCCACAGTTCCTGTAGAAAACTGTGGAGACTGATGTGCACTAATGTGCAGACGCTAGCAGCCTGGAGCCATGCTGAACCACCACTTAGTTGCAGGATTGGCTCTTCCATCTGAATGAGCATGATTTCCAGAACATTTATCAAATTATTATAGCCACCAACACTCCCCCCCCCACCTGCCAGTGAATTGCTATGTATTGTATCTTATGGCTAAAGGCTATACAGATCATCAAGTTTGGAAAACAGAGAAAATGTTCAAGTCTGTAGAATCTGCTAGAGACTGGTCGGCCAAAACCAGAGGCTTTGAGACACTAACAACTAAATGAGGTCTAAGTATAGAGTAACTTATGTGGCAGATGAGAGAGCTCCCATTACATTACAATTTAATAGTTGGTTTGTTTGTTTGTTTGTTTGTTTTTTAAAAGAGCACACTTTTAAAATATCAACGTATAAAATCCATTTTGTTGAGCTAATTGCTTTCTACTCTTCTCCCTCCCCTGCCCTTCCCCACTCTGATATTGGGAACAGCAAGATCCCATATTTGCTTTAATGAAAGTCCTGCTTCAGTAATACTTGCAGGAAACAGGCAGCCAGATTTAATCGTATCTTGATGAAACAATTATCTAATTGCTGCTGACTATTTCGCCAGTCATTTCAGGACGGTCAGAATGAAACATTGGCATCCACTGTCACCACTATTCAAAGTTGCTTCATTTAACAGATAACATCCTTTCCTAAGTGCAAAACTACAGTCCTGTACTATAAAGACATGAGAGTAATACTTTCAGATACATTAAAAACTTCCCACTGACATCTTTTCCAATGGGATGGTAGTAAAGAATTGAAGGGAGCATTGAAAAGTTGAAGACTTTAATGGATTTGAACATTCATAGGGGTTGTGTTTCTCTTCTAAAATATACCAGACACAGAGATGCCTCCATTATTTCGCCTTGCATGCTGGAAGCACTACAGGATATTGTAATGCTGACGTTTTTCTTGATTCAAAAGTTAAATTGCAAGTGAAGGAACAGGGCTTTAGCTGGAAATGCTATGTTGTCTAAAAATTGGAGGCCATCTGAAATGAATCTGTCGTGTACATTTCTGAAAATGACATGACCATCAATGCCCTTGAGAAGGCATACAGTAAAGATGACTAAGCATTGCTGAGTGTGATCTGGGACTAGTTTGCCTTTGCAAACAGGATGTGGGCACCACCAGTATATAAATAATTATTTATTTGTATTACTATAGCACATGGGAGATCCTGTCATGGACTAGGACCCCATGGTGTTAGACAATGTACAGTCACAGAACAAAGACTGTCCCTGGCCCAAAGAGCTTACAATCTAAGAAATAAATAACTACAAAACAGTTGTGGGCAGGAGGTGGGGGCAGGAGGAGAGGGGAAATAGTGCCAAAATTACTCATTGTCTGTAAATCAGCAAGGCTGTGTGTGTGTGTGTGTGTATGCACAGACAACTCTTTAGTGGCACATTTTTTTTCCCTTATTGGAGTTCAGGGGTTGGAGGGAGTTAATTATGAAAGGAAAATGTATTCGATCCACTCTTTCATTGTTTTCTGACTCCTACTGTGTTTGGCTAGCTTACTGTATCAGTTGGGGACTGAAGCTGATAGATCATTCATCTCGATTATTATATCTAACCCAGATGAAATATCCAAATGTTGTAGCAGATTTTTCTTTGCTGCTGGGGGGGCAGGGGAATGCTGGTCACTTGGACAAGTATCAATATCCCCCTCCTTCCCCTGAGACACACGACATGCTATAATTAAGCAATGCAGTATGTGCAGGGACAGACGAAAAGACACGAGTTGGGTACACTGCAGAAAGCAGACTATGGCAAACCAGAGGAGAAGCCTTTAGTAATTCCTGTATGCTCAGTGGAAAGACCAGAAGGTTATCATCCAGATGTCAGCTGCAAGGATTCATTCCTTTGAGGTTTAATAAAACTTCAAGAACTATGAGTCTTGTAACACACTCAGAAAAGACAAGGGGAAGAATCTATAACAGTATTAGTGCAGCCCAGTGTTTAGTGTTAATGGCAGGGAAATCAATATGGTGATTCTCATGGGACTTCTCTCCCTACAGGGAAGCCAGAAAAGAATATCTTTAAGGTAAGGAGTCAGTGAACTAGAGAGATCATTGTGAAAATAAACATGTAGAATGCAGTAACATAGACAACTTTACCACCAGAAGTAGCACGTCCCCTCTTCCCCCTGCTCCGAAAAACGCTCAAATGATCTACTCTAGTAAGGTGACTGATGCAAACTAGTGCTTAATTCTTGCAGACACTAGTTATTAATATATCCTGGAATTTGCAGCTCTGATGTACAGGATGTATTTAGTCCAATTGACACGATTTCAGCTGAACAGCTGCCCACTATCACTGACATGCAGATAAAGCCTGCATGTTGCACTGAGAACACATTCCTAAACTACTGATTTCATGCATCAAGGCTTTGTTTGCTATTTACAGTAATATTCAAATATGTCAGTGTTTTAGAAGACAGTGGAAGTGGATAATGAAGCAGTTTACAGCAAATGCTACAGGCGCTGGCTTTTCTGCTGAAAACTGTATGAAGTGTAGGCACACTGATTCTCCCAGCATGGCAAGACCAGCTGAGTTGGTTCCTTTTTAAGAAATAAAAATTGACCTTTGTTCGCCACCAACTGGTGAAATTATGTATTACAACAATTATACAGAGATGAACAGAGTCTTGTGGCACTTTTAAAGACTAACAGATTTATTTATCACATGAGCTTTCATGGGAGAAAATCCCACTTTGTCAGATGCTTTGAAAGTGGGATTTTCTCCCACGAAAGCTCATGAGATAAATAAATCTGTTAGTCTTTAAAAGTGCCACAGGACTCTGTTAGTCTATTGCAGAGACACAAACACGGCTACCCCTTTGGAACACAATTATATAGTTTTTCCTCAAGGAAAATACAGTAATCATGGATCTGACAACAGAATGGTAAAGAAAGAAGAAAAAAAAGTCAAAGGCCAGGAAGAACTTGCATGCACCAAAACAAGTTCACAGAATAATAGCAGCTGCCAGATCAATTGAGATACCTAGTTCTCTCTGTCTCCCAAACCATTCAAGCTTGTTCTCTAGATAAAATATCTAATTATTAAATTCTACTTAAAAATGTCCAGTTGTTGATGTGGCTTCAATCTCTGCTTTCCTTGGGAGATTATTTCACATTTCAGGATGGCCTTGTGGTTATGGAACTGGACTTGTACTCAGATATCTGGATTTAATCCCCAACTCTTCCTGTGTGCAATCTCTGTTTCCCATCTGTAAAATGGGAACAACAACTTTCTTGGTCTTACCTATTTAGACTGCAAACTCATCAAGGTGACCCTTTTAAGTGTATACGCAGTGTAAAGGCAACGGGATCTTTGAACCCACTGTGCTTTTGTAGGAATCTCATTTTATAGATTTTCACTGAATTTCACCTGACATTTCTTTTTAAAATGTTATTTTGTTACTCCTAAACAATTTTGAACTGCCCTAAATAATATTTTCCTCTCGTTAGCAATGACAGTTTTCACATAATTTGAAGATTTCTATCATATCTCCTACCTATACCCACAATTGATGCCCTTATCTTTCACTCTTACCTTTCCTCATAATAGACACATACCAATCAACTGGCATGTTGTCTGCCTTTCATAGCAGGAACCCTATCTTGTGTGGGGCACTACAGTGAAATTCTTCCATTTAACTTTTAAGATGTCTTTTAGTTCTCTAGAACCAGAGTAAAAAGGGTTCTGGATGCTTAACTGTCTTAATCAGGAAAAAGAACACATTCAGGCTTCTTCTCAACCACTTCGGATTCTAAAATATCCATGAACAAAATAGACATGGAATTAACAAACTGAAAAATGCCTCAACTACTAAGAAAAGTCTCTAATTGCCAGAAAGAAGCTGCCTCTCTGGAATTAATCCAAAGCCACTCCATTTTCTGAATGCAAGTCATATGGAGATGCAATGCTTCTTGGCAATGGCATGGTTTTTAATTCCAAGGCACATTTTTCAAGCTACAATGCATAATGATCAAATAGATTCCAGGCAGGCTTAGCTTGGAAACTAAGAAAAGCATCACCAAAAAGTCTCCTTTGTTTGTCATTTCAAGCTATACACACCCTGGGAGAAACCCTCTGCATCTGAAATGTGCCCAGAGGCACTGATCATGCATCAGTGTCAAGATAACTGCCCTGCAAAAGGTTGTGGCTTAGAAATTTCCTTTTAAACATGAGGGAGTGAAAGGAAGCTTCAGTTTTCTCTTTCAGCTATAGCTCTGTGTGTGTGTGCGCGCGCGCGCACACACGCACGCTTGTTTAAAATCCAGTGATATTTAATTATGCTATTCATGCAAGGAATACACAAGTAATTTCTTAATGTAATGACTCATAAACCTCAGGTAGGAGCAGAGGGAACAGTTTTCCTTTTATAGTGAAATAAAAGCATTGCATATGATTAAGGGAGAATATCTTTGCCACCTAGTATAATAAATCAATTATCAAGAGCAGTAATAGGAACAGGCTTTTAAAAAAGAGATTGATCAACTATTTAAGTGGCGGGGGGAGCGGAATAACTGCAAGACACAACTGCTCTCTCCGACAAGTAGGACATCACAGAAAAGCCTCACGGCTCTACCTGAAAATGATTGTGTGCTTGTTTCAACCATTAAGTTTTAATTCTATAAGATTTCTCTAATGGCATTTAAACCTGTTATCCCTTATCTAGGTGCAGTTTTAAAATGAGCTGTTTGAAGCATTTGTATTATGTCCGCTGCTACAGTTTCTGTATGGTAGGCTTTTTTTTCTTCTCCTCCAGGTACACTAATACTTTATACTTCTGTAGCACCTTCCTGCTTAACATCACAAAGAGTTTTAAAAGTATTGATTAATTTAGCCTCACAATAAATCTTTCAGGTTGAGGGAAATGTCTTTTAGAGAAATTGAGGCACAGTTAAATTACCAGCAAGTCTATGGCAGAACTTGGACTAGAACCCTGAACTCAAAACCCTCTTGCGAGCCTTCACCACTTAATCATACTTGCTACACCCCCCAACATCCAATTCTGCTGCCCCTTTATTTTTGTCCAAGATGTGGTTGGTTGGTTGACTTTTTTTTTTTATTTTGATGACTAGTTACAATTTTTTTTTGTTTGTTTTTAACCCTCACATGCAGTAGCAATCAAGTTTGCTAAAAGCACCAGACACATTTGATGTGGATTTTTCTTGGAAAAAGTACAGTAATTTAGGAGTTTAGATTTGCATGAGAAATGCATATGATCCTGGACAACACTCTTAACAGTATAAGGACAGGAATTTATCATTCAACAACCTCCAAAAGGCTAACATTTTGCTCAAAACTATTCTGCTGCACAGAAGGAACAACTTCAGAAGATCTTTTTCTACCAGAGACTATCACTGAGGAACAATCAAACCATATGCTGACTAGACCTGGTCCATCCATTAGAGACTCGTTTAGTATATTTGACAGTCACTTATCTGACTTGGCTTGCAAATGATTGAGAAGCTGAATTTTTGATCCAACAAGCACTTATGCCCATTGCCAATCTCTAGCCTTATGTCATTTCAAATGCCTTTTTTTTTTAAAAAAAAAGATTTAAGGCACCTCTCTGAACAAAACAGAAAAGAACAATTTTATGTTTGCTACTCATTTCATAGTAATATATGGAGACTCACTGCACAAAGACAAAGGAAATACTGTGTTTTCATATAAATACACAGAAGTATTAGATTAAAAAAATATAGTAAAAGCAGCAGTTCTAAAACCCACAGCAAAGCCCAAAGGACCATACTGGCTCTGAAAAATATATTACAAATTTAGCTCTCCATCCACTGGCTGGGAACTTGACAGAATTTGAGGACAGCTTCCCAACCTGTAAATTTAACAGGGAGAACACAAGGTACCACCATTCAGGATTTGATAATTTCTCAGTCCCTGGGAAAATTCCCCTGGTTGTTACTGCAGTTCCTACAGAATCGTCTAATGCCCACATCTACTCAGAACAATATGGAACAATACATTATTGATCAGTCTTAAAAGTTCCATTTTCAGGAGGCCTCAAGATCTCCTCAACTTGATTTTGATTAAGGGACTGTGGGTGTCTTTCATATCCCGGAATAACGGTTCCTTAGTCTCAGGCTCTGTCTAGACCAGGATTTAAAGATGTTAACGCTTTAAAAAATCTAGTACAGACAAGACATGCTGCCTTTAATGCAGCTGAAGTGGCTGAATTAAAGCCATGTCTCCTAGCTTAGATTGCTGTGCAGTTTATACAGCCCTTCAGGAGTCTAAAGAAGACAAGCACTATGGAAATAGAAATACTGCTGATAAACTCAGGAGATGGCATGATGTTTAGTTTCAGTGTTAACTTTTTATTTAAACAAACTTTTAAAAAAAAATTTTGCTTTTTAGATTCTCTTCAGGACAGAAAGATGAGTTAGAGAGAGATTAGTTTCACTAAAGACAAGAGACCCAACGAACACTATTAAAATTAGTCCCTATTCTCCTGCATGCTTTGGATGAACAGAATGTCTGTTGATCAGCCATCTCTCACTTACTCAATCCTAATGGAGAAAAAAAGGAGGAGGGAATAGGAGGAGAAAAGGAATCAGAATTTCTTGTCACAAGGATAAAGATACTATACCACTTTCTTCATAAAGCTGAAACTCCTCTGTGGTACAGCAGTTAAGAAACTAAATGGAAAATCCTTGGGGGCCCCCCAGAGAGAGAGAGAGAGAGAGTGTAAAGGACACAGCTCCTAGGATTTCTGCCTCCTAAAAAATACTTCTGGGCTTTTACAGTTGAAAACGACTGGATTAGAATACAAATGCCACTAATACACTAGTGTTGGGATGCAGAGTGTGATAGGCTCAGGAAAACATGGACGATGATGGGGTGAGCTGTTGCTATAGCGACTCTGAGATGATATTCTCTAGTGCCTTTCCTATTCCCATGCAACCATAATAAAGTCTAATTTGCAACCAACACCTGCATTAATTATATCTTCCCTTGGTATACTGGCATGGAAATACAGTTTATAAAATTATGAACTGAGCAACAATTTAGCTTTCTTGCTTTGAAGAGGTTTTTGAATCTCAGCAATTTCTAAGTGTCAGGCTAAAATTTATTTGCATGAAGGTTTGACAAAAGATCAGTTGTGTGGAGCCATCACTTGCCTATATATTTCTGAAAATTAATTAGACACAAAGACTGTAAATCTCCAGCAAATGTAAGTGAAATACTTTTTTGCTTCTGCCCTCTTAGCTATTCAGCCTTTGTGGATGCCTGTTTCCGTCTTGATTGATTTTTTCCATAGGTCTGAAACTTGGCGCACAAATTATCATCCAGATTTTTTTCTTCAAAAGTGAGTAAACATGTTGTTGAAAAAATACTTAAATTTCTATTGCAGTCATCACCTTCCCATCTGGGCTCATTATACAGCAAGTGAGAGGGAGAGGACTCGTTCTAAGAATTGGCAACAAGCCAATTAAATCTACTGCCTGCTAATCCCATATTGCAAGAGAATAAAAGTTTTATTCTTCAGCTCCTTGGTTCTCATTTGCTCAGATGCAGTACCAGTGTTTCAACCACTGAGTTCCTCCCCTAACCCTTAGGTGCTTTGAAAAGTTTTGATCACATTAATCTTTAAAAAGTGATTTTTTTTTTTACAATTGAGAGTCTACTTTTTGCTCTGTGATAACACATACGCTGTGCTACCTAGCAGGAGGGAGGTAAGGAAGATTCAAGGGTTGTGTCTACATGATCCCACATCTTAGATTGCAGGAGTGTGAACTGCAGCGCATGCTAATGTGTTGTGCTTTAACTCTCCTTTATGGAAACTGCTGAAGTGAACTGAAATGTACCTAGTTAATTTTTACTTGGGCCTGGTCTCTACCTAAGAAGTTCAAGTTGACAGTACCATTAAATAATTTGGTTAAGATCAAAGAAAATCTGTGGCAAAGTTAGAATTGAAACTGAGGGGTTCTTGGATTCTAGCCGGTGTCAGACCACTACTACATGCCTTTCCATTTCACACTATAAAGTAATACTTTGTGGAAGCCATTAAAAAGTAAATCCTACCAACAAATACTGCCTTACCACAATGACCTTCCATTCCAATAACAGAAAAAAATGCAATAAATTATTTGGATAAGTGCTTGTACATGACAACTTTTTAAAGGTGGCTAGTGTATAGATTAAATGTAACTGGAGAGAATCTACCAATTTTGTCAAATATGCAGGTCACCTAGAAAGCCTTCATTCTAACAGATGCATTGCAAAATGTACTTATTCTATTCAAATTACCAACACTTCACAAAATTTCTTTCTGGCACAGACTAGCTGCTGGTTTAAAACTACTGTGCCACTTGCCACAACTGCTTACACACTTGAGTATCACAGGTGCCACAGCTGGATCTGTGCTGATTATACAGCAAGCTTTTTCTTTTGGTTTTCATACCAGGACTGTAAGTACAGAAATCTGAGACCAAGGCATTTATTCCTTGGTGAACTTTACAGTGGCTGACAAAATTCTGTAAGGGGCACTTGCCAGATTCAAAATTTAAAAATTCACTGCTAAGTTCACTCAAAATGTTCACTTCAAAATGGCTTTACAGCAGCTGCTTAACACATCAAAACGTTCTTATCAAATATTGAACTTAATCAAACATCCTTACACAAAGAATGTGGCTAGTTTTGCATTTTACAGGGTTTTTTTTTTTTTTTTTTTTGTTTTTTTTTAAGAGAGTCAAGGCTTCTATTCAAAAATAGACTGTAACAACCTAACTTAAAGAGCTGTATATATTGTTGGATGTATGTTCAGAGTTGTGCTGGTTTTTACAAGCTGCAGGATTCCCATGAACATTCAATTAGGAATTGTGGCTCAAAGATCGGACAAATGACTTAAATACAGGGGGGATATTTTATTATCCTTTCCTTTCTTCTCTGAAAAGGAACACTGTCAAGGTTGGTAGTCAGAAAATCTGACTCACCTGTTGGGTTTGTGATTGCTGATGAGCATGAGAATATGATGCTAGTGTGTGCATGCAATGTTATTTCTCTCCACTGTGCTGCCTTACTCAGCTCTTGTATTCAGACAGCAGACTGACATTTACACGCATCCAGCTCTCTGAAGCATTCATAGTGCATAATGCTTATAAATGTCATGTTACCCACTGCATACAAGAACAGTGCAGACAGGCAGAAGAGGTGAAATTACTACATGAATGCATATCACATTCATGTGCCTGTGATCACAGCTAAAAAATTATACAGTGGGGGAGTCAGAGCAGTTACTGGCACTGATTTATTTTCCAGTCTGGCTTTTTAAATCCTTCATAGAACCATGGCTTTCAAAACAGATTAATAAAATCCTAAAATGAAGTAAGGGGCTATAGTCTTTGGCCTGAATAAAGGAATCCATCTGAGTATATGTGACCGGTGCAAAGTAGTAGCTGCAACAGAGCATGAAAAGGGGTAATCTTCCTTTTTAAAGCAATAAAGCAGCTTCTCAATGGACATCGAGGTGAACATTTTAAGATGTTCATGGCAGGTACTTCTTCTAAATGTTTGTATGATGTTTAAATATTGTGATGATCTAGACCAGGGGTGCACAACCTTTTTTGGCCAAGGGCCAAATTGCATTTTCTAAGGCCACTCGAGGGCTGCAAATGCAATGTACGGGGTGGGGGGGTGTCATGCCTGCTCTCTGAGGGCTGCACAGAACATGCTCGTGGGCCGCATGAGGCCCAGGGGCTGCAGGTTGTGCACCTGTGATCTAGATAGAGAAAACAATGGGACTATAGCCCTGATTGGGGTCGATGTACATTAATTATTTCTACTATGGTGACTGGAAAGGTGCAACAAAAATCAATCAATCAATCAGAATAAATATTAGCAGCACTAGTGAGATATTTCTCATAATAGAAACATGATCATCTTTTTAAAGAATCTTCATGATGTAAAAAGATAAAACCTTTAATTTCAGGAAAGAATGAAAGACTCCCAAAACCTGTTAAATTCATTAAAATCCTATTAATTTTGGCTAGTTGGAGGACACAAGCCTTCTAATCACAGCATCTTGCCTACCTCCTTCCTTCTGAAACACCTCCGTTCCTCTGTCTATCTTATGTCAAGGCCAATTAAAATGAGTACCCACAGGGCATAAAATTTTGTACAGTCATCCTCCCCTCTCCCCCTGCCCTGGGCCCTTTGCCCAATATTTATAACTGGGTGGCATATCAGGAACAAGTTCAGAAATATAGCAAGTGCAGTACTTGCATCATGATGCTCACTTTCTTTTCCATCTGGCTCTGTACCTCCTTAGCCCATCCCTTACACCTGGGCTTCACTTGTCCAGCAGCTGGCAGACTGCTTCTCCACCATGGTCAGTATGACGCTCTTGCCCAAAGTGGCTGGCATAGCTGGAGCCACTGAATACATGCCAACCAACCATCATTCAGAATTCCCTCTTCCTGCCTGCCTGTCTCCACTGTAATACACTCAAATCAACGCATAATAGGCCTAACCCTGTTCGTGCCCATGATTTTTGTAAGACTGCCTTCCTTTCACCTTTCCACATGCTTTTACAGCACATACCTCTCCTGCATCTTCACCAACCTCATCCAAAGTGACCCAAAAATCCAAACCTGTAACAGCCTTGATGGGCTTGGACTTCCGGTCCAGGAAATCAGTCCTCAGATCATTCCCCAAGCTGCATTTCCAGCATAGCTGAACAGAAACTGACAATAAGAATGGAATAAGAAGAGATCTTTTTCCCGTGGTGAAAAGTTAATGAGAACTGTAGTGAAGACGAAAGGAAGATCAGCATGAAATAAATGACAGTTCAAAGAGGATTACCAGCAGGATGACTTTAAAGATTAAACAGGCTTTAGAAACTACAATTCTTGGAAAAGTGTATTATTCAAAGGCAATTGCTCATAAAACCAACTGCCAAAATTTGAACACTTTCAGTCTGAGAGCTAGACTTACAAGAACAAAATCCAAACTCCCATTTTTTTCCCCAGAAAGAGGAATGACAAGGAATGCACTTTTTGTGTCTGAGTTTACAGCCGAGAAAACAGAAAATTCCACCAACTACTCTCTGAAGTGCTATGAGTAAGTGCTTCTAATCCAAATGACAATGACCAAAGAAAGTAGTTAAAGGCCCTCTAGAAACATTCTGGGCCAAATCCTAAATGACTGTAATGAGACATAGCATAGTTCCCTTGACTTCAGTGGGGCTGAGGATAGATGCGAGGTAATACAATAGAGCTGGTCAATGATAGCAGCGCTGGACGCAAGGGCCACAAGGTCTAACAGGCACTGTGAGGATCCACCTACCATCCACTGCCATTTAGAGCGCCCAGATGAAAACGTTCATCTGAAAAAGGCAGTGGTGGCCTCCCTCCAGAAACGACCAAACTTGTGTTTTGCAGAGACTCTACACTTCAAGTATTTTAGATCTGATATAGCACAGTAGACACACTGGCAGCTGAGTGGGTTGGGTCGTAGACATTTGTAGAGTGCAAGGTTTTGGGAGAACGTGAGCGGACTTATCCTGTCACTGAGGAGAGGTGGGACTGGAGCTTCTATTTCTGAGGAAGAAGAGAATCAGAATGGGATGTTCATAAGTTGAAAGCTGTAGGCTTTACCAACTTGGGATGAGGAGATAGGGAGAGGGGAAAGGAGGGAGAATAGGTGACTGAGCTTCTGTCAATAGAAACGGAGGTAGCTAGCTGCCCATAATGGCTGGCGTGCTTGCTTCAGGGGAGCAAAGGAAATGCAGCTGGCCTCACTTCAGCACAGACAGTATGGGCAGGTATCCTGAAGCATCCAGCTTTACAGAATGATCATCATTCAAACATTAAAAAAATCAGGCAGTCTTACTTCACCTTACTACGCTGCTAAACAGCTGACTTTCAGAAAAACAAACAAGGAGTCCTGTGGCACTTTTAAAGACTAACAGATTTACTGCATGAGCTTTCGTGGGAGAAAAATCCCACTTCATCAGATGCTTTACTAATTTTTTTTTTCTCTTTACAACACGGGATTTGATCTCACCTTCCTCTGTATGCTGTTTCCCAGTGTTTGAATTTTAACATCTATTTTGATTTGCTGTTACAGCCTGACCTGATCCTATGTCATACACTTCCCTGCATTTAATTTCCTCCCATTCTTTAAATTGCCCATCTTCAAAGCATCTGACGAAGTGGGATTTTCTTCCATGAAAGCTCATGTGATACATAAATTTGTTAGTCTTTAAAAGTGCCATAGGACTCCTTGTTTGTTTTGTTGAACTAGACCAATATGGCTACCCCTTTGGAACTTAACTTTCAGAAGTTATTCACCTTAATTTTCTATTCCTGGGAGAGAGGATACTAACCTAAAATACTACCTCAGCAAATTTTTAAGCTGCAACTTGTGCTTATCCATGCTTTTATACAGTATATTAAAGTATTATTTTGTTCTATTTATACCACAAGTCTTTTTTCCTGTAGGAAGTGAAGTTATTTCTCATAGAGGAAAAGGTGAAAGGATATGTTCCAGAAAGCTGCACTGTATCATGAAAACCAGATTTCCACACTTCAATATTTTTTCTTTTACACTTTGATTTTTTTAACTTTTTTTTAATTGGATGAAAAATATGCAAGATCATTACATATCTGAATGAAGATGACATAGCTTAGCATCACAGGGCACCTACTCCTCTAAGAGGCTCAGGTGCTCAGCCTATATGTGATGAGCTCCGCTCTAAGGAGAATGAACCAACTTAGTTCCATATCTGTGAGTAGTTAGGTTCATAAATGTCTGGGCAGGAGCCAATTAGCTAAGAAATGCCTGGGCCTAATAAAGGGTTATCAAGGCTTGGTCAAGGAAGTTTCAGAAGACAAGAAGCTACTGAGCATGTCAGCATACAGATTTTTATGGGGAGTTGGATAGGGAGCTCACCAAAAAATGGGATGTAGGAAAGGTGCCCCTAGAGGAAGCAGGTTTGGAAAAGGAAGGGCTACGAGTGCCAAGCGCTTAGGCGGCCTGGTCCCAGCAAAAGGATCTTACCAGACAGCTGCAGGGGGTCCACATCACTGGGAACTACACACTGCTTCACGGAAAGAGCCTAAGTGGTTTGACCCCTGCCAGGCCCTGGGTGTAGAGATGGAAGCTTCCCTAAGTGATGGCAGGAGGGGATGCTCAATGGATGAATGAATGCCTCCCATAACACTTAAATGTTTAAACTTCATTACTGGAGATGGAAAGTAATCTATTGGTCTGATGTTCAGCTGATTTTTAAAATCTCTTATGTACTAATCTTTCACCAACCACTTTCCATCCTTCAAAAATTAAAACATTGCATCTCTTCTCAAGCTGTCTGAAAGTACGTGTGCCAAATCACCTCCCTGACACAACATTTTCTACCTTTTCTTTCTGTTGCTAACCAATAACAGAAGGAATATTAAAGGGTAGCTCACACCAAGATGGCATAAAAGGAAGTCACTAGGGTGCAGGAGACACAAATACTTTGCAGATCATCCGAAGTGGTTACAGCAATTTATCAGGAATGAATAACACCTGCGACACACTGGTTGCCTACTGTATCAGCTAACAAGGTCATCATCATGAACCCCCCCCCTCAATGCCCCAAGGCTTTCTGCAACCTAAATGGGTAATGAGTACATACATACTTGCCATCTGTTACCACATATTATCTTAGATCACAGATCAAAACTGCAGAATGTCTCAGAATGCTACAAAATATTCTATAGGGCCAGTATGAGTGGATCCGATTATTAAATCCAAGGTCTTGAAAGTTATCTGCAAAACAGGATGGGTTTTTTTTTTTTTCAAGTCAAGAAAAAATTTAATAAAATCAATGATGCCTTGCTTTTTTGGCTTTCTCAGGATAGTGCTTATAATATACTGGCATATCACATGACAGCCACCATTGATGCATCCCTTCGAAACAAGCAACTAAATAGTCTTAGGGTTTTTTTAAATAAACAATACAAATTGTGAAAGGAAACTACTTGAATTGAAACCTCAGTGTGAGCCTTGCGGCTCTGGAATTCATATTCCAATTGAAATCACATGTGAAATAGAGATTGGTGCTCTTGGCTTTCCTCACGTACAGCAGTCCACACCACAAAACCACCATATCATTTAAGTCCGGGGAGCTTCCTTAGAAGCCAAGGCTTAGAATAGAATGTTTTCAATGTATAAAGGCCATGGCCGGGTTTGGGCTCCAAACGCTGTTACTGTGTGTCTAGCAACAGCCAACCCTAGTAGGTAACAAGCATGTTCTAAAACTGCTTGTAAAGTCTGATTTTTTTTTTTAACAGGCTTCAGATAATATATTTGTGCAGAAGAAAATGTATGTAACAACTTCATTACACACTTTAAAAATATATATATAGTCTCTTCCATATTAGCCAACTCAGCCATATAGCCTGAACCATTTTAATGATCATTTCATAGAAGATTTGGGCTCTTCGCACCCTGGGGTGTCGCCCATTTGTGGACAGCTCCATCCCTGGGGACTGAGGCCTAAGGGAAGGGACATGGACTGGACTGCGGCTTGGGACTAAATTGCTACACCTCTCTCAGGGCCCCAGCCCCGAGATGGCTCTGCACCTGATGGATGGCACTCAGCACCTGCTCATGGCCAGCACCCTGGCCCTGGGGCTACCACGCTCACTGATGCTCTGCCCCTCTTTCCATCCAGCTGGGTGACCGGGGTTTTCTGCCAGCACACGCCACCATAGGACCTGGCCCAGGCATGCCCCCCCCCCCGGTGAGGATCACCTTGCACAGCAAGTCTGGGATATGCCTAGGCCTATGGGAGTAGCACCCAAATCCCGCTGAATTTTGGTTCCCATGGGCTCAGGTGACATTCCCAGCCTGAGTGTTTAGGGCTCACTGAATGCGCAGGGTGCAAGAGAGGAATGCTGGCCTCTCTTCCACCTTTCCTCCAAACCTGGTTTTGTTTGGAAGTTTGTCTTTGCCTGACAATTACTCTGGAGTTGTGGGGGAAAGGGGAGGGTAGTGCTTCTGATATGGTGAAAATGACCCCGCTAAGAGCACGGACTTGTCCCTGTGGAAACAGGTGCTGCGCACTTCAGAACTGCTTTCCCAGGGTGCACTGTCTGGTAAGCAGTATTTACCCCAGCGGACGGCAAGAGTTCCTGGGACCGCTGGCCCTGACAGGTAACAAAGCTGGGTTTCCAGTGTCTACAGATGAATTTACCAGCTTGGCTGGATTTTCTTTCCCATTATTATTCAAGTAACTGGGAATCCCAGCTCCCTCCTTTTCTTGCCTCTATGGGCTGGGGCAAAACTCAGTTGTGTGTCACACACAAGGGGGCTCAGGTGCTGCTAACACCCGATGCTATGAGACAAGAGCACTCAGAACCTTGCAGGATTGCAACCTCCTCTGACACGTCTTAGTCCAGCTGGGATGTTTGCATGGCTGCCCTGCTTCTCTTTACCTTGCCTGACTGTTGCCACACCCGTCTCTATTGTGGCAGGCAGTGTGTGGGGAGATCCTGGCCTACATGTGATTTGCATGTTGGAGGTGAGGCCCACGTGTGAGCTCTTGTGTTATCTTTACTGATAGTGTGGCAGGGGGAGGGGAGGAATCACTGTCCTTTTATTTCACTTGTGAGGCAGGGGCATTTTTAGCAGCAGCAGCTTGGGGAAGCTGAGATCTTGGCTAAGTTGAAGAAGTGTGTGCTGGCTGCCCCTCTCCCTGTGCTGAGAAAGTACATGGCCAGCTTAAAAATAGCAAGGGGGATTTTTATGCCCTGCTTGCTAATTTGTGTCTTTTAGGACGTTGCAGCGGCTTTTCCTCTGAAGGAAAACCTAGCTAAGATGCAGGCGATTTCTCTGCATTTTCTGTGACTTGGTTGGAAGCAGAATAGGCAGCAATGTATAGCGAGTAAAACTAGTGCTTGTTGGTAGCAGCACTCCCTGGGCTGGCGGCCTGCACATTCTTAGGGAGAAAAAGATCCTGACTGAGGTGCCCGATGAGGACATGGGCAGTGCAGCAGCCAGGGGCTGCCGGGCTCTGCACGTCCTGGTTAGTGCTAAGCCAGGTAGCACCAGCAGTAGCGTTTGGTTGATCTAAGTTAGACCTCGTGGATGCTAAAGGCAAAAGGACTGTTGTGATTCCCCATCTGACCTCCTCCATGTACGGGGCACAGAACCTCGCCCAGCCACTCCTGCATCCTGCCAGAACATCTAGCTGTGCGTCTCTTGTCCAGACATCCAGCTCAGCCCGGTACCTCTCCCAAAACACAACCCACCATGCAACACCCCCAAACTCGTCTCACCAACATGCCTGCAAGGCGCGATTGTCCCTTCCCAATGACCGTGCACCATGGCCCGCCCCGGGCGCTGCGTCTTGTTGCCTGGGCCTCAATCTTACTAACATCCCTGGTACAGTGCTTCCTCCTGGAACTGCCCCAGGAGGGCACCCTATCTGTGCAGGAGGTCATCTAGTCCAATGCCCTACTCCAACTAAATCATAGCAGCCAGGGCTTTGGTAAGCCTGAGTCTTAAAACCCTCTAAGGATGGTGATTCCACAACTTCCCTAGGTAACCCATTTTAGTGCTTCACCACCCTCCAAGTGAAAGTTTTTCCTAATATCTAACCTAGACTGCTCACACTGCAACTCGAGACCATTGCTCCTAGTTCTGTCCTCTACTACTACAGAAAATAGCCTAGTTCCATCCTCCCTAGAATTTCCTTCCAGGTAGTTAAAGGCTGCTATCAAATTCCCCCCTTATTTTTCTCCTCTACAGACTGAACAAGCCTAGTTCCCTCAGCCTCTCCTCATAAATCATGTGCTCCATCCCCCTTTCCTTTCAAACAGCTTCAAAACCTATTTTTCTGGTGCATATGGAACTCTAGCCCTGCTTTTTCATAAGCATTACATTCAGATGAAAAAAAAATTGAGTCAAACAGGGTAAGCTGTTAAACTTAGTGTGTATGTCCAGGAATTGTTTTCCACCAAAGAGGTCTATCAGCATGTGCCACTTCTAAACCAAGCAACATGGTATCTAAGTGCCAATAATTCTTTCCATGTAACTTTGATCCATTCCCACCCCCCGGCCTTTTTAATAAAACAGGAAAAAAATGGTTAGAACATAAAAATCTCCCAGCAACAAAAATCTACAAGAGCTCTTTTTTTAAAAAAAAATAATCCATTTTTAAGTACTCCTCCACTGCCAGTGCTGCTTTCTAGTACATCCCTCCTTTTCATCCACTCTATTTTTGCAAATCATGTTAAAAAAATATAAAGCCTGATTCATCATTTTGCTACTCCAAGGTAATTACACCGGCACGCAGAGGTGAATCAGACCCATGGGTTTGTCTCTAAGTTCTCGATCTTCCTTTTTGGCCTTAAAACCAAATGCATTAATGTATTCATTGTACCTTTTTTAGACTACTGGCACATTTTCTTCAAGTGAGTCTAACTGAAAATCTTACCCTACTTCATACCATAAGCTGTTTTTTAAGACTCTGTAGCATTTTGGGACACACATTATATGCAAGGCATAGCTGTACTGTACGTGTCTGTTCCTTTTTCTTATGCTGCCAAAACTCTGAACCAACATTACAATAAAATTCACTACAAATCAAAACTTTTGTCATGGGTACAAAACTCTTCATGTTAAGAAGTGCTAGATGTTCTATTACTTTGTACCTAATTCCATTATCATCATAAGTAAAAATTAGGATGGCTTAATTTTTTCCTTTGAATAGCTTCTGCTATCTTTCAGGTAAAATGGTAAAATGACTAGATCTCAGAATAATAATAATAATACAATACAGTTAGGATATTCCTTCATTCAGTGCATCAACTTTGGTTTACTTCTATGTTTTGTTTGCCACAAAAAGGAAATGAAAAAAAACACACTTGATACTGTAAAGGAATGATGAAAATTGGCAGGTAGTAAGTACTAGCTCATGAATGTTTCTCAAGTAAGCGATTAGATAATTTACACAGATTTTGCACATAAATTGAAAAAACTCCCTAGATTAGCCTACGGGCACACAGTGCAATTTTGGTATGGGGGTGACTTTGTGTATTTTGTGCTCACCTGAGCCTGCTCTGCCTTATATTGGCTGCCTATTGTCCTCCCGCAGTGTTATGGCAGCAAATGATCATTTCAATGGTAGGTGGACAGGATGCAAGTCTAAAATATATTTTGTCAGTTATTAAATCTCTGAACTGGCTACTGGAACAGACCCCATCTCTTAAAAAGATTTTTCTGAATCTTATGTCTTACTCATTTACATTCATCTGAACTATTTGCTCTCTACAGTTTTTGGCTGAAGCTTTATTTTGTCTATGTTCGATCTCTTAACATTTCAATAATTCATAATCTGTCTCCAATAGGACCTTTTGCTGTTGTGGGTCCAATCTCTGAAGTAAACTTCTGACTGATACTGAATGCACTCCAGTTTAACTTTAGGAAGAATAAGAGCCAAATCCTGAGACATGCTGCAGCTACTCATCGACTCCAAGGCCAAAGGGACCACTGTCATTATCTAGTCTGGCTTCGTGTGTAATAGAGGACCCAACACTTCCCCAAAATAATTCTTAGAATATATCTTTTAAAACTGTCAATGATGGAGAATTCATCACAGCCCTTTGTAAATTGTTCTGTAATGAGGTGTCCTCTCCAGACAAGGTAGAGCAAGTTAAGAGGCCAATTAACTTTATAGGCTGCACCTAGTGGAAACCTGGGTTCTGATGATGCCTAATGGCTTAGGAAGCCTGGGGGGAGGAGCTGGGATAAACACTTAAAAGGAAGAAGGTGGAGATAAGAGAAGGCTTCAGGGAAGACCTTTTTCTCCCTGCACAAAAAGAAGGTTTAGGGGACAGTAAGCCCTGGGATCTGTCTTGGATAAGATTTTGAAAAGAACCACAAAGGGGGTGAAATAGTCGCACAGAAAAGAGGAAGCCCCAGGGATAACTAGAGGGCCAGAAGATAGGTAGGGAAAGGCCAGGAAAACAGCAACGAGGTCAGAACGTGCACAGCTCTTGGTTGCTAGTCGCAAGGTCCTTGAGCAGGTAACAGGCAGGCCAAGTCCTTTACTGGCCAGCACAGACAGGGCAGGGGATGGGAAGACTGCCTAAGACAGCCTTTCCCGTAGGACTTTCTTACCCTGAAAGGTGAGCACTATACTGACCTGGCCAGAAGGCCAAGTCACTGAGAGGGAACACCTGAGTCGAGAGAGACTGACTACGGACCAAGCAAGTGAAGGAAGGCTCATTAGACTCCCCAAGAGCTAATCCACAGATGAGACAGGAGGAGGAGCATCCCAAGGGTGAGTGAGCCTGTTACATATTTCAATGGTTACTCTAGTTGTCAAAAATTTACACCTGCATACAATATGAATTTATCTAGGTTCAACTTCTAGCCATTGAATCACATTACATCTTCTCTGCTAGACTGAAGAATCCACTATTCAATATTTGTTACCCACATAGTACTTAGACTAATCATATCACCCTTTAACCTTCCCTTTGTTAGATTCATGGAGCTCAATCTATTTAGCTTATCTTTGCATGGCATGTTTTCCGATCCTTTAATCATTATTGTAGCTCCTCTCTGAAGCCTCTCCAATTTATCCACACCATACCTGAATTATGGACACCAAAACTGGACACAGTATTCTAGCAGTGAAAAACAGAGGTAAAATAATCTTTCCTCCTACTCAAGAGGCCCCTGTTTATACATCCCAGGATCATATTAATCTTTTGGCCATAGCAACACACTGCGAACTCGTGTTCAACTGATTATCCCATATGAGCCCCCCAAACCTTTTTCAGCTACTGCTTCCCAGGATAGAGTCCTCCATCCTGTAAATTACATTTAGCCACATTAAAACAAATATTGTTTGTTTGCACATAGTTTACCAAGTGATCCAAGGCACTCTGAATTAGTGGTCTTCTCCATTATCTACCCCTCTCCCAATTCTTGTGTTCTCTATAAACTTTAGCACTGATTTTGTGTTTTCTTTGTTTATTGATAATGTTAATTAGCATAAGGCCAAGAACAGATCCAGGCAGGACCCCACGGGAAATGCACCCATTCAGTGATGATTCCCTGTTAGTTACATTATGGGACCTATCAGTTAGCCGGTCTTTAATCCATTTAATATGTGTTGTGTTAATCTTTTTCTAGGTTTCTTTAAATAAAAATGTCATGTGGTACTAAGTCAAACCATTACATTAGTCCAAGTCTATTATATCAACTATTGCCTTTACCAATTAAACCTGTAATTTCATTAAAAAAGTATGTTTGACAGGATCCATTTTCCATAAAACCATGTTGACCTGCATTCATTACATTACCCTCTGTTAATTCTTAATCTAGTTCAGTGTCAACTGCTCCCTTATCTTGCCCGGAATGGATATTTGGCCGAGAAGCTTATAATTACCTAGGCTATCTTATTTTCCCCCTTTAAAAACTGGTACAGCATTAGGTTCTTCCAGTCTTCTTGAAATTCCCCAGTGATCCAAGACAAGTTGACCATCAACATTAGTGATCCAGCCATCTCATCAGCCACCTCTTTAAAAACTCTTGGATTCAAGTTACTGGACCTGTTTTTAAAAATATCTAACTTGAGTAACTTCTGTTTACTGTCCCCCAGATACACTAATGAAATGAAAAGAGTATTATCGTCACCATATGATGAGACTATATAATGTTTTCCCCCAAAGATAGGAAAAAAAACTCACTTATTGACCACTTCTGACTTGATGAATGTTAGTCACTATTCTTTTTGTTCCTAATATTTAAAATATGCCTTCTTATAGTCCTTAATCAGGCTGTCCATAATTTTCTTGTCCCTTTACTTCTCTCATAATTTTTCTACAGTTCCCTAAGGTCGGATCTATACTTACTGCTATCTACTTCCCCTTTTCTTTGTCACTTTTATTTATTCATTTTACAGCTGCCTTCACTTCCCCTCTAAACCAAGTCTACTTTTTAATCAATATGGTGTTCTTCCTTGATTTGTGACTTTTGGGGCATCTAGTAAGATGTTCTTAAATTATTTCCAAATATTCACATTCTAATTAAATTCTTCCTTTCAGCCGATTTGGCTCAATTGTTTTGAAGCTATCCCTATTAAAGCATCATGGATATATATTATTGGTATGAACTATATTCTGTATGCACAATATAAATGTGACTAAGTTATGATCACTGGTACCTAAGCTACAATTAATTCTTAATTCTGATTCAAATCCTCTTTACCTGTTAGGACAAGGACTATTACAGAATTCACTGGATTGGCTACAACTCTTTTTGAGTTAGGAAATTGTCATCTAAAATGGCTAGAAATTCCCAGTGACTTGCAAAAGCATCGTAAGTGATCAGTACATCAAGGTTTGACTGTGAACACCAAATTCGTATGTTGCATTTCAACCTGCTAGTGATTTCATATAACATACAAAATGTTTTGGGATGCTGCCAGGAAAAAGATGTTATGTACTAATATAAGTTCTGGGGGCTTTTGCAAATATGGCAACAAATAGCTATTGAAGTACTTGACAAGAAAGTGTACCTAACCTACTCTATATGGAGTATTTCCCTTCTTCTATAAAAACAGCCTCTTTTTTCAGTTGCTATGATGATTCACTTAAGGCCAGGTCCATCAGTTGACTTCAATGGAACTAAGCTAATTTACACTTAATTTTCTTAGTACTTCAGTAGGCTCACCAGGTCTGAGGGAGAACTAAGGTACAGGGCTAGACTTTGTTGACTAGGTAACTGAGAAGCTCTGTGCTATAGGAAAAGAGGATCTTTGAATGCTAAGACTACCTTCTATGATGGGTCCTGTACCTCCTACTTACAACAGCTCCCATAATTTAAGTGCAGCTACTGCGGTGTGTAGGGGTTTCAGTATTTAGCTCTCAGGCTCTTCTGTGTTCAGTGAGGTTTTTAGACATGGTTCTGAAGGTTACGGGCTAGTTACCAGTCCACGATGATTCCTGAAGAGTTCACGTGGAACAAACGCAAAGATCAGACAGTTGGGACCAGGGCTCCAGTGACATTGCTATGACCCAGAATGGAGGCTATGGGAGTTGTGAATCTCCCAGGAGTAAGCCCCTACTCTGCATAGCATCACATTGCTGGTATTTCATAACATGTTGTATGTGTACACGCTACAAAGAAATTAAGGAAACTATCCCAGTAGAGCCAAGTTAATATGATTACACCGTGCTGGAGCAAATTTATTTAATGCCTTGTGATCATTTTATTAAGTAATATTTTGAGATGTGTGGCTCCAATTAATATTCAGCTGCTTGACTTGCATAAAAGTATCTAACCTAATCTGTGGCAGTGGATAGAGAGGCATGCATACATGCTTGCTCACTTCAGATGAAATTTATTTTGTAACATGGGATATTAGATCAGATTGATACTTTGGCTCCATGAGGAATAAAGTTAATTTCATGCATCTCTAGACTGCTGTAGTCCTGAAATGGTTTGAAAGTGCTGAAATCAAACTTTAAAGAATGTAATTGACTACTAGCAGATCTATAAGAATAGCATATAGAAAAAGCTTTATAGCTTGATTTTTGCATCATTTTGTGATTATAATCATGTACTGATTTTTTTTTTTTAAAACATCTTGCAATACACAGCCACATCTATTGAAGTACCTGCATTTTTTCAAATGACATCTCACACCTCAATATCAGAAGAGCAGGGCTAATAAAACACCCCGTAAAAGTTGTGCACTTACACAAAACATCCACGTTCCTGCTATTTTGAGACTTTGATGCATAGCATCAACACGCCTCTTAATTTTAAGACAAAGGTGACTCACTTATAGTAGATGTGACATGCTGGATTGGTACCTTTTTATATATCCCATTTCTGCTCCCCTCCTCCCCCCCAACATTGTGTGTGTGCTTAATGCAAACAAAAAAACCTGTAAAGGAATCTCTCAGTAAAAACGCCATGCTGCTTTTATGATACACTGTAAGGGTCATTTCTGCTAGAAGCCTTAAATCAATGAAGATACATCAGCAAAAAATTCAGTCCTGATATACTAATAATTATATCATCTGATAAGTCATGGACAGAGAAAAGTGACATTTCAGTAAGACCGGACAAAGTGGGATGAACAGTCTGCCTTTGATGCAGACAAAGTGTTTTGAATTCTGATTAGAACTTCTGTTGGAATCCTAGGAGATGAAAGGATTTTAAGTCAGACAGTAACAAGAAAAAAAGTGTTCAAAAGGGAACAAAAAAAAGGAACACTGCAAGCAGGTGATTTCATGCTTCTTGTTACCGATATTCCCCCCCCAATGCAGCATAGCTCTTTCCACACGGCTATTCTTGAAAGCACAGAATGCCGTGGTATGGCTGACAACAGAGTCCTGTGGCACTTTTAAAGACTAACAGATTTATTTATCGCATGAGCTTTCGTGGGAGAAAATCCCACTTCGTCAGTTGCGAAGGTGTAAATACAGAAAGCATAGTGTATTCCAATGTATTAAATATATTAAGCCAGTGGTTTTCAAACTTAGGGTCAGGACCCAGTAGTGGGTGGCAGACCCTCAGCTACTGGGTCACAGCAGCACCTCCTGCTGCTGCTGCCAAAAGACTGGAATGCATTGCTCAAAGATGTCATTGTTGGGTCGTGGGCATAGATGATTTTTTTCAACTGAGTTACGAGAAAAATGTTTGAAAACCATTGTACTAAGCAGTGTTCCTGCCATCACTGGATGTGCATTGTTTTGGCTATGTACAAAGTCTATGGCTATGCAGCTTACAATATAAAGGACCAACACTCCCATATGCAGGAATAATCACAGTAATTCCATATGTTTCCTTCTGATTCTTCCTCCAAGTGTAATGTCTGCCCCCCTTTGCAAATGGGACGGTGTTCCACACCCTACACCTGGAGACCCTGGACAATTCAAGGTGGGTCTCAGGGATATCTATGCAATGGTCAAGGACATCCAAACTGCTGCTTGTCCCTGCAGGGGCTACGCTGTCATGGCCTCTCTTGACCCTAACATCTCCCTTATTGAAGGTAGGGTTATGCAGCATGGAGAAGGAAAAGTGGAAAGCAGACTCCATTGCTGTAATTTATGCCCTTGGGTCACTGGGATTTGTGGGGGAGGTGGGTGGAGAAGCATGGTTTGCAAGAGACCACGTTGGTGCCCTGCGTCATCACTCCAGAGACTCTGATGGGGCTATGTGGGGGACTTCCTTCTGTGTCCCCCTGGCCACATCCACAGATGGTCTTCCCTTATGTACACATATGTGGAGGTGACTAATTTAAACAGAGGCAGTAAAACCAAGCATACCTGCACCTAAATGATTCAAGCTTTATCTGAAGTAAGCTGTATGTGTAATAGCACAAGTGAGTGACAGTGGGCTTGTCATATAAATCTACAGCAAATACAAAGTGGTTATTAATGAAAGATCAGGCAGAGGAAGGAAGTTGCTTGGCAAACAAGAAAAGGAAGGGAATACCAATCATAAGAAGTGGAATAGAAGAAGGTCCAAAGATTAGCAGGATAAGGGGATAAAGGAACAGGGAGGAGGAGGGAGAATGAGAACTGGAATATAGGAACTGTACTGGAGCAGCTTTGAAGTAAAAATTCAAAACAATCCTCTAGTTTGCTTTTGAGGAGTTGAAGCCTTGATCATAAAACTTCTGGCTAAAAGTGTTCTCAGCCTGGCTATATTATTTCCCCCCCAAAACCCTAGAGACAGTGATAGTAAGTGCCAAAAAATTGTTGAATTGACAAAGTTAAGTGTTGGCATTAAACCTAAACACCCTCTCCTTTGCTCTAACTCACTGACTCCCTCCTGTTCTCCCCTGTGCTGTTTTAAACCTTATATACGCACTCCACATTTGCACGCACAATGCAAATACGTGAACAAATCTGTTAACTATACACAAACTGCCCCAAAGAAAGGGCATTGAGTTTTACTGAATGCAACAGCTACTCTAATTAGCCAAGGATTAGTTATTAATGAGCTGTGTTCCACCCTCAGTATTTGCTGTGGACAGGAGGTACTATTAACCCACTATTCAAAGTGTAATATGGTCCACTCCACAGAATACGTTTCCCCCCCCCGTGTTGGGGGGGGGGGGGCCCCGGGAGAGAGAGATCAGCCATCCTTTTAGAAGTGCCACCTCCATCAAGAAATGGGGCCAAGCCAGGCGCCAGAGGAAGTGGCACTACATCAAAAAGGCTCCCCGTTACTGTTACAGACTTAGACTCTAGTTAGCGAAAGGGAGAGCTGTATTGCAGGTGGTTTGGAAGCCTGTCTTTACTTGCATTCATCCAGTGATACAAATAGCTTAGATATAATGAAATTTACGAACGATTTGCTCATAAATGGGATCCAATCTGTAAACTTTACACAGCACGAAAGATTTTCTATTTTTAACTTTTATAAACAATTGTACTAATATTTAAATAAAAGGAAAATGATATGCACAGAGCTCTTTTACAACATTAAGGATGTGGCAACCCAAAAAGAGTGATTCCTAGTTAAAGTTTCTGTTTCTTCTTTAGGTCCCCTGCTTCCTTTATGCCTGATGGCAATGGCTGGCTGAACACTGTACATGCTCTCTCTAATAACCTCCAGCTGCAAAGAGATCTCTTTATAAATGTGTCCTTCATGTGAACTCTAGCCTAAGTGTGAAATAGGAAGAACAATAAAATGGATCCCATCAATACCATTTCTCTTATTTCCTGAAGCTAGGGCATTTATTTTAATTTAAAAGGGAAAGTGATGTTATAATGCAGTTTGTTTACATTTTTATATGGATTAGACTTCTCTTCACTATTTGTCATCTTGCTTATTTGTGTACTGAGAACAAGTCATGTAAAACAATACATTTCTATTTTTCAACAGATTAATCATACTAGTCTCAAATGGTGATAACCGATCAAGTCGTATATGCAAATAAGTTGACTAGCTATGAGAAATCTACTATTTCTAAAATAAATGATAAATATCCAACTGTTTTTCTGAACTGCTAATCTCTTCTTTAGCAAGCAATCAGAAAATGTTTAAATTCAGGGCCCTAATTAGACCTGCGTGAGTAATAGGAGAAAATTATTTGACAGTCATCTCAATCTATTCTTTCTCCCTTGCTGTGGAAGCCTTTCCATGCTTCTAATCGATTGTTGAACCTCTTATTTCTTACCGGGAGAAAAGCCATAAGATGTGTCATCCAGGGATGAACACTCGGTTCCAGATACTCTGATTTCACCTGCATCATTCTGTGACTGAATAATACTCTGCACCACATCACTATTAGTATTACTGTAATACCTTACAGCCCTTATTAGGACTGGCTCCTGTCCCACCACAGGCACCCCTAAGCTTCAACCTACCCAAGTTAGCAGGCGTTGATGTCTACACTAGAAATTTTAGAACATGTTGGCTAATACTCTAACATGACCCATTTAAATCTAAGTCCAGGCCAGGCATCATTATATTCTATTTGACAGTCATTTTGCACAGAGCAAACTGAATTCTGCCTAGCAAGGAGTACTTCTCAGAGCAGAGCAACCAACTCTCTTCAGAACGTAATACAGGGTTCTCAGCACACCTCAGTCTTCTGGGGAAAACTGAACAGACCTTGTCGGGGAACCAACCCTCACTAGCATGGTCTTTATGTCCCAATCTCCTCCTGCCCATTTTATTTTCTTTATAGCAGTGGGTATATAAGTATTCCTGAACAGAATTCTTTATACTGCAAATCCATATTTTTTCATGTTAGAAGCTCTGTCCTCCTGCTGACCCCTCTCATTGCAGAGATATTAAGTTTTAAATGTTCAAAACCTCAGACCTGGAGTCTTCATGTAATTGTGCACTTACAACTGTGCGTGCATTTACGGCAACCGTGAATACACATTATTTGCTAAAATGACCATTAGCCTTCCAAATACCTAGTTACTTAATCATGGTAGAGAAATATGCAAATACACACCTACATATTTGCACAGGAATCTCTTTACTTTTGAAAATGTAGGTATCAGAATGAACATAGCAACACAAATATAGTGCTGACTTCTTGATTTCAGTGATCATTAAGATTAACTTCCCTCTCAATCCAAGGAGGCCAAAATCTGCTTATTTGACATCTGACTTCTCCAGAACTAGCAAAGTAGTACATTACAGTGAACATGACAGTGGGGAAAAATTAATCACCCATCTTATTCTGAACAATTAAAGCTGAGAGGGATAAACTTTAACTCCTCTGATCTTCCAGATTCAATCACAACCACAGCACCCAACTTCTTGGGTCTTTTAACTGAGGAAAAAACAAGGAGTCTTGTGGCACTTTTTAAAACAAACATTTATTTTTCACATGAGCTTTTGTGGGAGAAAATCCCACTTTGTCAGATGCTTTGAAGACAGTGGGATTTTTCTCCCACGAAAGCTCATGTGAAAAATAAATTTGTTTGTTTTAAAAAGTGACATAGGACTCTTGTTTGTTTTGCTGAACTAGACTAACATGGCTACCCTTTTGTTAATTGAGAAAGTAGACCAAGAAGCTGCCCTGAGTACTATATTTATACATGCAGATACAATAATAGCTGATTTCATTAAGTTATGACCTAGAGAGAGTCAACAGAAGGAAATTTTAGAGAGACATTCTTATTTTACCATCTCTTACTGAGGGCATTGCTGATGGTATACATTAGTTGCTCTGTTGCACAAAATCACCGTGCCTGACTGGAGCCAGTGCCAGAGGATAGGAAACAGAGTGGCCATACCAGCACCAAGAATATCAAAACATCCCTCAATTAAGTTATAAGAATAAGAGATGTGTACTTTGAAACACAGAAATCCAAGTTAATGGTTGGTAAAGTGTCATTCCTGTAAAGGAAAGGGCTTCAAAGTATCCACTTTTATGACTCGAAGACCAGGTTGGGCAAAAAGATGCTTACTTGTAAAGATAATACTCGGCTTGATCCACTTCTTCTCGTGAAGCAATGTTGTCAATAAACTGATTTAAAAATAAAAAAAACATTAGTGTACAGTATTCACAAAGCATATTAGATCATTAAGACATTATTAATTTTGGTTCACATTTATCTGCCCACAATAAAAAAAACTTGACTTTTGGTAACTGACTTCATTTTTACAATGTTTTCTTAAAAGAAAACAAGCAAAAATAAAACATCCAAGAGATGCTGCATAACTTGAAGCATCATCAACTATCTCCATTTACATTTCATATAGTCTCTAGAAAGACTAACAATGGTGTAGTGGTTAAGGCCCTGGATCAGGAATTAGGAGACCTTGATTCTATTCCTGGCTCCATCCTCTGACTTTGTTTAAGTCACTTAATCTCTCTGCTGCCATTCCCTATCTTTAAAAACCATCCTTCCCTTCCACTCTGTCTAGTTATACTGCAAGATGTTCAGGAAAGGCTGTCTCTTACTGTGTGTGTGTGTATATACAGTGCCAGCACCAAAACCAGGGTCCCAATCTTAGCTAGAGTCTCTAAGCATTTAATAGAAAGAGAGGGCCCAGTTCTGCTCTTATTTACACCACTGTAACTCCATAGAGCTATTGCTGACTTAAGCCAATGGAAAGTTTTCTCTAATTTAGACAATCTTACAAAAAATTCTTACCAGCATCACCACCAGTTCAGCTAAAGTGGTGGGGAATATCAGCAAGAAACAAGCATAGACAAAGATCTTGGAACCAGATCTTTTTGTTATCATACCAATTTAATCATGGCTTTCAGCAATTTAACTAACAAGTTGGCCTCTTCTGTGCATTTAGAATAGAAAGTTGAAACAGCTTTAGTTTTCATCAAGGTGAACTACACCTACTCTAACTAGAGCTAAAAAAGCCACGTATTCAGCAAATTGCATCTTGCTTTCCTATTTCCTAGTCCTCTTTGGTGTACGTGTGCGGATCATGTCCATCAATGCAACAACATGCCTGCAGAGCTTTGCTGACACTAGAACATGAGACTCTTATCTGTGCTTCACACCTTGAAAAATAGGGCTGTTTTACAAAGCATTAGGTCAACGTAAGGCAACTTACATCATCCTAACTTTGTAAGCATCTCAACTAAATATCACTCCTGCTGATGTAGTCCACGAGAGGCACAGAGTTTAAGTCAATGTAGTTAGGTTGACACATGTCACTGTCTACACTGCATTGCTTATATTGACTGTTGCTGCCTTGCAGAAACCATTTCTCAATGTGTCACACTGGTAGTTAAATCAGTGCAAGCCCTTCAGGGAAGAGCGTGCACTGCCGACACAAGGAGCGTAGCATGGATGTGTAAACCTGATTCATTTACTGCGGTGTCAATTAGAACTTGGGTTGTCTTAATTTTGTAGACTTTAATGCAACACTGAGGAAGGTCAGCCCAATGGCAGAGATTCAAAACGGACAACAGGAGAGAATAGGAGGAGTTGTAGGAGTCTGCTACATTGAATGATCTAAATGCAATAAGTAGTTTTCCAGCCTCTCTCAATTCACAGCACTTGTGATCAAAAATTGACAAAACACTTTTTTACCCCCATTGCTTTTCAGAATGTATCTGCCTCCCACAAGTTTGATAGTGGGTCAAAAAGTACAGCTCAACCCAAGATCCAGTCTCTTGAAAAAGAGCAACGCTGTCTGAGCCAAAGGCCACTTAAAACAATGGTAGTCATTTCATTAACTACTTTAATAGGCTATGAATCAAGACTATACTGTGCTGCAAAACTGTTTAAAGGTTCTCCCAGTTGCTCATAGCCAGAACAGGCTACAAGCAAGAAGACCACCAGAATGAGGCCACAGAAAGTGTTCAATAATAGCAACAAATGTTTTTTCTGAATGAAATGGTACAAAAAGCTCAGAGATGATTCCAGAGATCACGAATGGGTCAGAATAGACAACAGAGTCTTGTGGCACTTTTAAAGACTAACAGATTTATTAATCGCATGAGCTTTCGTGGGAGAAAATCCCACTTCGTCAGACGCTTTTCTCCCACGAAAGCTCATGCGATTAATAAATCTGTTAGTCTTT
>ML685768.1:229947-259000 GCA_007922175.1 Pelusios castaneus
AGCACCACAGTTACATTTGCTAGCAAAGTCTAGGAAAAACATCACAATCTCTTGAATAAAGGGAATTCAATACGCATCTCCCTCCCTCTTCCCCAAAATAAATTGAAGGAACATTTGGCAGAGGCTAAGATTTACAACAAGAATCACTTATTGGCTTAATTTAACCCAAGCCAGCCAGCATTGTGGTGGAATAGGGGGGGAAGAGGAATTGCAGTGGTAGAAATTGACCACAATCCCCTCTCTGGTAGGGTCCCTGCAGTGGAGGAGGGAGCATGCGTGGCCAGGCAATGCACTAATTAAGGGCCTTCTCTTAGTCACCTGTGCAGATGGGATTTCTGTGGAGCAGCTGGTGGACGTTAAAGCTGTTGCTGTTGCAGACAGAACAGCAGCACTGTCAGCTCTCCACAGGGATGGGTCTTGGCACCTCTGGTGCAAGGGGCCAGGCTGTTGCAGGGGGTTGTAAGTTACACCCTCCTTTGCCAGTTTCAGTGACTGATACAATAAAGATAAGTATATTGTGGGAGTTCCTAGAGACCTCAATAATGCGTCAGGGCCCCTGGAAGTTCATTTGATTTCTTAAGTATTCATGTCACTCATCTTGTTACGAGTGGTGGCTCCTTCCTTACCCGTGATATCGTCAAAGAGCTGACTGGAAGCTTTCTTTCATAGGTTTTGTCCATTAACGTGGCCAATTCAGCTGTAGAAACACATGGAAAATAATTATTTTCCACTAATCAAAATCACTGAGCAAAACTTAACTCTTCTCTAAACTGGAATAGGGCCATGCAGTCCAGTTCTTAATAATGTAACATTTTCATTTGGGGTTGGAAAGAAATCCATTGAAGATTTTTCAAAATATTTAATACTTTAATTCCCTAATGCATCTGGTGAAATTAAGTGCTTCAAAAAGCTAGGCAGATCCTTGAAAGTTCACTGTTGGTTTCAAGTTTGGTGATCACTGGACATCATTGGCATCTATTTGTTTTTTCTTATTTACAATAAAATTCAAGTCGCAGAAACCACCACCACAACTCCTAGAAGTCCAAAGAAGATAAATATCAAGTCAAATGTTAATTGAACAAGGTATCTATTTTATTAACATCCCAGAAGCCTGTTCCAATAACATCCACCAAGGTATTTTTAACTATTGTCTACATAGTGGTTTTAAACTTTGGGCTATCCCAAATGGGACTGAATAAGATAAATGTAAAGTTGCATCTTATTAAAATCTTATTTTCGCATTTTTCTTCAATAACGTCTTGAGAAAAGCTCTATTGCGGCATCCCTTGGATCAGCTTCTTTCTCAGATATGTGCCAAGGGTATCTCATTCATGTTCCCAAGAGACAGATTCACTATGTCTGTATTCTCTTGTGTACCCGCTCCACTGCAGAGGTAGGAATACCAAATGCCTCCATGGTTATGGCAGTGGCCCCAGAAGTTTTTTCCTGTCTTGCAGCTCTAGTGACTGGCAAGTACTTTCCCCTGGCCCGGCCCCCTTTTCAAATGGCTACTCACAGATCCTTTTGCAACATAGTTAGGGCCTGACACAAAGCCTATTGAGAAATCACTGAGAGTCTTTTAATTGATTTCAATGGGCTTTGGATCAGGCTCTTGCAGTACAACCAAGAGAAAGGGTGGGTTGATTTATTTTTATATTTGTTTTCCATCTGTGGTCATTGTAATATTTAATGTTTATTAACTTCTATACTTCAACAGTATAAATTAGGGGAGAGTAGACAGGACAGGTAGGAGGAAAGATTCCACTATGCCTGATCCTCTATGGGGGTAAGTAAATTTGAGGGCCCCACCATCAGAGAAAGTATGTAGAGAAAGGAACCGTAAAATGGACTGAGTAATTCAATCCTTCTGCAGCAGATCCATTAATGTAGTCTAGACAACTTATAAGAGTTGCAGAAGCCATTTTGGTTCTTCACAACAGTGGTAGACAATGGAATGAACTACTCTTCTGGGGATAACAGATGTAGCAGCATCATCAGGTTGACAGAAATTAGCAAAAGACTAGCTACAGAAAGGTACTCACTTGAGCATGTTCAGAAGACTATTTAGAATTCTTAATCTACACAGGAAATAAGATAGGAAAGTATTTGATAAGAATCTTTAGTACTTAAACACTAATACAACGTGGTTCTGTGGTGAATGAACATAGCTTGCGGAACACATTTGTAACAGTCCTTTTTCAGAATTCATTGAGCTGTTGAGGATATAATGCATCTATCTGAAGCTGAAAGATGATGCCTAGGATAGCTTTGAGTGTTGGCACTCGCACACAGAGAACTCCCACTGAAGTATTAGAGAGTTACACAAACAGGACTTGCAGGATTAGCCCCTTGATCTGTCAATGAAGCTGGAAATCCAACAGCATGTTACTTTCTATGGTAAAGTGCACTACTGGCACAGCTCCCTCAGCCATACTATGAAAATCATGCTAAAATTAAAGCTTTAAGTATAGGAAATAGAAACTGAAATTTTCAGCAAAAGAAGAGGTCCAGTGGCACTTTTAAAGACAAATTTATTTTTTGCATATAAATAAATTTGTTAGTCTTTTTAAAATTGCCACATGACTCGTTTGTTTTGCTGAACTAGACTAACACGGCTACCCCTTTGCAATTTTCACATTAGCTGAAAATTTAACTACATTACCAGCCGAACTACAGCTTCTATTGTAGTTGCTAGAAATAAATGAATTTGCAGTGAACATATGCCATGTTTGATTGTCTGCAGATCATGCGAGCAGACTGACTTTTCTGAAATGCATTATTTTAAATTAAATATTTTTTGTGTAGACTATTTAATAAAAAATTTAGCTGTGTTGCAGGTAGGCTTGGCACGTTGGTCAATTGGTTGTTGAAACTGTCAGTTAACCACTTAGTTGACCATGGTCAAATATTCCAGCAAGAATGCCCTGAAGTACGTGGTAGACCACCTTTTGAATTACATTACAGTGCCATTCTTTAGAATTTTATTTTACTGTGTTTTTCATTTTTATAAATTAACGTAACTCAGTTAAAGTAACTTGTTTTCTGTAATTAGGCACAAGTCTTTTTTGTTACAGTTCTAATAAATCAGTGCTTCAAGTATTTTACCATTTTTTACATTGTTTGACATCTGACTGGTCGAGCAATTATTTTTGTACTGGTCAAATGCCCAACCTTACTTGTGGGAGTATCTGAATGCAGGTGCATGATTTATAATCCTTCACTTTCATGGCAGTGAAACCTGACCACGTGTGTGGAAACACAGAAGGGATATTTACATTCCTAAAGTGAATTTTTATTCAAATTGTAACAATTAGCAACAGAAAGTTTGTATGCTATTTGCCCAGCAGAGGTAACTAATAGGAAATTAGTAGGCTCAACTCTCGTATGTACCCACATAAGGTTAATTTTTACTGAATTATCTTTTATAAAAAGGTAATTTGTTAGATTACCAAAACCACTATAAGTATATATTATGTCATGTATTTAAAAACACTAAGGTAAGAGTGGGGGTCACTTTAAATTGAAGGCTTCACCTTCTCCTCCTCCCTCTCCCCTGAGTAACCAAAATAATGGGCTTTAGGATTTCTTGTGAATTTATTTTAAGTCTATTCATGGAAATGAAAATCCTTGCTTCCCTAGAATTGTATAGCTTAGGGGACCTACTAATGAAAGTCTCTGATTTCCCAAGTTACTGATTTTTCAAATATAATTCAGGTCAATAATGGGAAACTTTTTTTTTTTTTTTGCTATTTGGTGACTGTGACACGAAGAGAATCTCAGTTCAGTTCCTAACTGACATCTGTCCATCAAACAAACCATTCTGACAACTGGCACCCTTCTCGCAAACATGTAATTGACATGGAGAATGAATGATTTTCTCGCTCTTAGTGGTTGTTCATCAGGAAGAAGGTTGAAGTGCACTGATAAGACAATGTTAGGAAGCTGGCACATATGGCATACCTGTCCTGTGAGAGAAGCTACTTCAGTGCAGGATTTAAGTGCTAAAATTAGTTTCTATAAAAACAGAATGATTGTGGAGGAAAATAGCCTGTCCTATCTTGGGAGATTTAATGAGGACTTGAGTCAAGAGCTCACCCTACAACTTTAGTATGATATGAAATTTCTCACTCTTCTGAACTGGCCTCCAGGTTCCTAGGATCCATCAAGAAAGGACTGATTTTTATAATAAATATCTTGAATGAGAGTCACTAACTTCCACAAAGAGCACTGCCATCTACTGTTCTGATAGGGAAGTGTTGATGATTAAAACCATTTTTTAGAGCAAAAAACCAACAAACTATTTTGCAGCCCACTTCGGCGGTCTGTACTTTCCATCCACCAATCAGTCAGGTAAATTCATCTTTTATTACAGCAACTGAAATTTTAAAGAAAATAGGTCCATCCAGTCCTCCTACTTTCTGATCATCTAACTTTTAAAAGAGCATCTTATTATTAAACAGATTCTTCCCTACCAATAGGCTATTTGAAAACCATAAACAGGATCTCTCACAATCTGTTTTTAAATTTCTTCCACACCCAAAACTAACCAATATCCTTCTCTGCAACAGTTCCAATACTTGGATGTCTCAAATTCTTGCCACTACAGGAACATTAACTTAAGGCTGCTATTTATTTTGACAGAGACAAGGTTGTAACAATATACTGTTCAGAGCTTTGAACACCCCCATGTCATCAGAGCACTGGAATTGAAAAAAAAATCTTGTGCAAGAACAGTTTTCATATTTCTTTATACCAAAGATACTTTCTTTAAATCATCGTATGTGCCAGATTGACAACTGTGGAGATTATAGGCCTCTACCAGCAGAATAGATACAGAAGGGTGAGTGCTAATTTAATCTTCATTCTCAGTGTTCTGGGGGAGATGAATTAATGTGTTCTAATAACCCTGGGAAAGGGCAAAGTGGTCTTGACTTTCAGAAACAGTAAGGAGTAAATTAACTATTTTGGTTCGAGACTACAGTCTCCCTCCCAAAAATGAGTGTCTAAAAATTGTTCATGGAAATCACTAGGGGCATGAGGAAATTCAACCATCTATGATCTGGGACTCTGGGCTGTAGTCACTTATTAAAAACCTCTGGTAGTCTATGTATAGTGAAATTAATATCAATTTAGTTTTTTATGACTAGACGAAAAAAGTTATGTACCATAGTGCAGTGGTTCCCAATCTTTTCAGTAACATGGCACGCTTCAATGAGACAATTCCACGGCATACCCACTTTTTTTCAGATGAACTGATTGCTCTTACACATCACATTTACTTGTATTTACTACGGTTACAGTCTTATTAGAGAGATTTGCAACATACTGCATACAACAAGCTAAAGAAGAACATTGTTTCAAATCCACCAGAAGAAATTTTGCCCTTTTGCCCTCTGCTTTTAGAATGTTTGTTTTAGAATCAAAAGACCGATGCCTTGCTTTTAATTTGATTAATTTTCACAAGTTTTATGAGCTGTAACTTTGGGTGGATAGAATGTTTTACATTGATTTTTTTTTTAATTACTTTTGTACAACATTTCATGGCACATGTGGACAATTCTCATGGCACAGTGTGCCACGGCACATCGGTTGAAAACCACTGCCATAGAGAACAGTTCACAGATCCATAAAAATTAATGCTAGAAGGGCTCATCTAGTCTGCCCTCCTGCATAATGCAGGTGACAGACTTTCACCCACTAATTTTTGCATCTAGCCCATAACTCCAGATTGGGCTACACTGTATCTTTTAAAAGACTTCCAATCTTGGTGTGAGACATCCTCTTCCATTGGCAAGGAACTAGATTGTGTTCTGCAGTATTTTTTTTCTCCTCACCTCTAGTTAGTTGCAAAACCCACAGAAGAAAAACAAAAACCAATGGCACCAACTGGTCCTCAGTACAGTTCATCCAGATTTATCCAAGCATAATTGAGATCAGATTACAGCCTCATATTCAGGGCTAGAAAAGTCCCTTTGTCCAAAGGAAACTGAACGTTTGCTATGAAAATACTATATGCCATGCAGCTCAGTCCGAGGGGATATTGTGGTGCATAATAGGAGATGTAGTCTAGACAAGTTCAGCGCAAAAGAGATAACGAGCACCCAGATGCCAATTCCTATGAAACACCACTGTAGATCCAACTCACAACTAAGTATTTCAATTTTCTTGACAGAATAAAAAAAAAAACAAAACAAACAAAAAAAAAAATTAGCAGAAATGGCAATTTGAGTCTCTTTAAAAGGGAGAATAATCTTCCAATAGTTCACAAAATGACATGTTGCATATCTAATAGATCTTCTTTCTACATTATTTACAAAAAATGCAAGATGGCTTTTTAAATTTTGATATCAAAACCCAGAACAGGTGCTTGACTCAGATTAAAAAACACAGATAGAATCTGTTTATGATGAAAATCAATTAACAGAACATCACAAATAGAAGATTAGGGTTGGAAGGGACCTCAGAGTTCACCTAGTCCAACCCCCTACTCAAAGCAGGACCAACCCCAAATAAATCATCCTAGCAGTTAGGGTTTTGTCAAGCTGCACCTTAAAAACCTCTAAGGATGGAGATTCCATCACCTTCCTAGAAAACCCATTCCAGTGCTTTACTACCCTCCTAGAGAAATCTTTTTTCCCCCCAATATCCAACCTAGACCTCCCCCACTGCAACATGAGACCACTGCTCCATCTTTTTGGAACACTCCTACAGGTAGTTGAAAGCTGCTATCAAATCCCTCCTAACTCTTCTCTTCTGTAGACGAAACAAGCAGAGTTCCTTCAGCCTCTCCTTATCAGTCATATACCCTACCTCCCTAGGTATTTTCACTGCCCAGCACCAGACCCTCTCCAATTTGTCTGCGTCCTTTCTGTAATGGGGGAGGGTGGCCCCAAAACTGAACACAGTAGTTCAGATGTGACCTCACTAGAGCTGAATAAAGGGGAATAATCACTTCTTTTCATCTGCTGGCAATGCTTCTATTAATGCAGCCCAATATGCCATTAGCCTTTTTGGCAATAAGGGCACAATATACAGCTTTGTGTCCACTGTAACCCTCTAGGTCCTTTTCGGCAGAACTTCTGGTTAGTCAGTTGGTCCCCAGACTGTAGCAGTGCAAGGGATTCTTCTATTCTAAGTGCCAGATTCTGCACTTGTTCTCATTGACCCTCACCAGATTTTTTTAGCTCAATCTTCCAATTTGTCTAGGTCAATCTGAATTCTATCTTAACCTCCCGCTGTATCTACCACTAACCCCAGTTTACTGCCATCCGCAAACTTGCTTAGGGTGCAATCCGCCCCATCCTTCATTAATGAAGTTGCTGAACAAAACTGGCCCCTGGACTGAACTCTGGAGTACTCCTCTTGATACTGGCAAAAAAGACATTTTTCTAATTTTAATGAAAGCTATAATCTGCCTTTGGTGGAAAGTATCTGCACGTTGTTTTGGATCAATAGTAAAAACAGGCAAGATATTTATAATTTACAGGACTGGATTCTGAACCTCTCAATCTTAGTAGCACTTTACTCCACAAATACACATGGTGTAAAGTACTACAGAACATGAATGGTATTATCTGTTCCACAATGATTTTAGGTTTTTTCAGTTAAGATGAGTAAATATAAAATAACTTTCCTTACCCAAGCTGTGCACCTCTTTTTTTCTTTTTTCCCATTTGGAACTGTCCACATAAGCTGCAGAAAGAATAGATCTTCTGCCTAATAAAAAAAAAAAGTGCATTCAAATCATAGTAAGACATTACTAGGGTCACTTTTACTTCTTCCTAGAAGCCTGTACAATCCCCCCTCAACATGAATTTCCATAAAACTTGATTTTAGTATTGATGAAAAGCTTTAATTGATTAAATCATCACCCTTCATTATTGTTCTTACATTTTTCTTCTTTTCACTGATTTGCCTCCAATAACCAAAGGCCAGGAAATTTTCATAAGACAGTGAGAAGTGCAAACCCCCATGAGATCAAACATGTAGTTTTCTCTATATACTTCTGTTTGTGTACATGTATGATTAGGACTGAAATACATTTTTCAACTAAAACTTTTTGGCAAAAAACTGCAGATTTGACACAGAACTTCATGTCAGTTTCACCAAGCTGTTCATTTTGGAAAATAAATCAGAAAAACTCAAAGCACTTTCTATGATAAAATGTTACATTTTTTTGTTTGAAATAACTTTGGGTTTTGAAATGGGATTGCTGATTAAAATTTAAATTACAAATGTTAAAGCTCATAACTGAAAGAAGTTTGGTGTTAAACAAAACATTTTGTTCAACCCAAAATTATTTTCCTTTTATTTTTTCTATTTGCTCAAAGTTTCAAAAGTGTTCACTTCAGATCTAACTTTAAAAGTATTCTTTTTTTTTCAAAATGCCAACAAACTAAATAAAAATGGTTATTCTTCCAGCTCTGTCATTGAGATATCAGCAGTCCTGTAGAATATGAGCAAGGCTGTTCATATCTTCTGCAAGACAAGGGCAAGTGCTGAATCCTGGAGGACAGGAAACACCACTGTGCAGGGAAACACACAAAAGAGATGTAAGCAGCAGCATGTCACATGTTGCTGAAGGGAAAGGTGCAGGTATGAATGTAAAGTGCTTTGAAAGTTTTGGATGAAGTACTTCTTATAAATACCAATTATTATTATTGTTATAGTTCAACACACTAGATAGCACCTGTTTTCAAGTCTTCATCTGGAATCACTAACAAACCTCAAAATTAAATGTTACTGTTTTTCACCTTATGCTGACATTCAATTACACTTAGAGACTAGTAAATGAACCTCTTTTGTTTCACCACAATTCCAGTATCTATCCAGATGTCCAGTTCTGTGCAAATTTACACAAAAAAGACTGGTTGGCCTAGAGTCATGTGGTCAAAATACACTATTGTGTGTATTCAGCTGTTCAGAAAGATTTCAAGTCATAAGAAACATTTAGTATTATCGATTCTTCAGTATAAGCAGCAGGTGTGGTAAATGGTGATAATTTTAAGTGAAGATTTTAAAAACATTTTTCCCTTTTGTATGTCTGTGTGTACCTACATGCAGTTGGAGTTGATTTAAAAATGCTAACTCTAGAGGCTGAAATGTGATTTATCCTCAGCATGCGCACACACACACCAGCCACCAAGCTTATCTATAATGCTGGAACGTTAGGCTTTAACCCTAACCATGAAGGCAGTGCAGTTTCCTACCTCTTCACTTTTGCCACAAGCATACCACTTATCACCAAATGAAAAGGTTGTGATTTCTGTGACGTGGACACTGTCCTACTGTGACGTAAAAAGGAAAGATTTCCAATAAATGAAACTGTAAACACACCCCATAAACTTACCCCCCAGCAGAGGAGTACTAAATCAGGTTTGAAGAGCATAGTGGTTCAGTATTGCTATTGTAAAAAAACAAGCATGAATAAAAATTATTTAACTTTGGTTAAGGTATGTGGTGGTTTTATAGCTATGTCAGTCACAGGGTATTAGATTCCAAAGGGGTAGCCGTGTTAGTCTATTGTAGAAAGACAACAGAGTCTTGTGGCACTTTTAAAGACTAACATTTATTAATCGCATGAGCTTTCGTTCGATGCACAGTTTTTCTTAAATATTTACTTCTGTAGCTTTCACAACCCTCATATTACAGTAGAGCGTTAGTTTGAAAAGCCAGGTAGCTTATAAAGGTAGATCTGGATTCTCAGGCTATAATATAGTCAGAGGTGGCACCAGACCTGAGCAAACTAAGCAATTGCTAGGGGCCCCGTGCAGATCCAGTGGGTTTTCTATTAATTATTAGCATAAGTGTGTATGGCCCCCCATGGGCTAGCATCAGCACCCCCAGCCGTCGATCCTTTAGTCCGACCGACTGCGAAAGTGGACGGTCGGCTGCGACTGACGCTGCATGCCCCACCCCAACGCAGGTCACCCCCTAGCAGCCCGCAGCTCTCGTGCACCGGCCCATGGGCCCGGGCCGTTCGCGGGGCTGCTCGGAGCCCAGGGGCACACGAGAGGGTCGGGCCAAGCGCTGCCCTTCAGCCTGGTGGATCCCCCGCCCGCGGAGTCCGCAAGCCCCTAGTGGCGCCTGCAGGCTGCCCCCGGCCACGGGCTCCGTCACCCACCTGCCGCGGCGCAGCAGACTCTCACACCGCCACCCCTGAACCACAGCGCCGCTCGCCTCAACACGGGGACCGCCATCTCGGAATACACCAATCCTGGCCCGGAGATGGGGGGGGGGGGGGAAGATGGCAGCAGCGGCCGCCTGATCTCTCCTTTAGCTATCGAGGCCGTCAGTCAGGCGGACTTAGGTCACGCCCCTCCCTGCGCTTGCGGAGATAGGCAGGCACCGGCGCAGGGGGCGTTTACGGGCGGCCTCTCCGCCCTTCTCCCCCACCCCCCGGCGCAGGTGGTACATTCCGAGGTCGATGGTAACTAGAGGAGAATGGCGGCCGTTACGTTGGCCGGAGGTTCCAATCGAATTCTGCAGGAGATCCTCAAAGGTTCCAGGCGGTGCCCTGCCTCCTTGGCACCTGGCTGCTGGGGCTGCTCACAGGGAGGTAGGCGCGCGCCGGCAGCTGGTCTGGGCTAGATGACAAGCGGGTGTCTTGCGGTTGCGCGCAGCCTGGGGCTTGCCGTAGTGAAGGGACTGAGGCAGGCCAGGCAGGGGGTAGCTGCGCGAGGTCGAGACTGCGCTTCCCAGCATGCACTGCAACACTTTGGGTATAGCATAGTTGGCAAGGTGGTGCTCGGGTTGCCGGGATATGTAGTCTCGGGAGTCCCCACCCCACCCTCGTGTTCCTCACTGGGCTGGCGTACTAGAGCGGAGCGGACCCGCCGCCCCGTGGTTTGATGTCCTTAGTGAGTGGAATGTCCATGATTCCATAATGCAGAATGTACAGTGTTAGTGATTATTTCAATGTTTTATTTACTCCCCCACGTCCCAAAGTTATTTTCTATTCTGTAAAGTACAAAGTTAAGGATATCAAGTACTTCAGAAGACAGAATTCAGATTAACACAGATAAAGCCATTTCACCCCATACACAAATTCTCTGCCCCAACGCTTGTTTTTTAGTGGCCATTGACCATCTACCCTGCATGATGTTGGTTTAACTGCCTTAGAAGATTGAAGGGACATCTTCCTTGCTGGAGTGTACTTCCAGAGAGTCTAAATATTCTAACCCTGATACTGAAGCATTGTCTACACTCCTAGTGCTTTGCTGATACAGTTATACTGGTGTAGATGCAGCTCACACTGCTGAGGTATTCTGTCAGGCAGGGCCGTCCCTTGGGGGAAGCGGGGCCCAGGGCCAATTGGCCTAGGCGGGGCCCCTGTCCCCCCATGCTGGGGGTGACTGCAGGTCTTTGTCACAAATTGCATCCCATATTTCTATTTTGGCGGGACCCTGATTGCCCACTGGGGACTAGGAGCTGGCCCCGGCCAGGACCATGAGGCCGCCTGCTGACCCAGCAGGGAGCCGGCCCCGGCCGGGACCACGAGGCTGCCCACCGGTGGGGAGCTGGTCCCGGCCTCTGCCCTGGCCAGGACCACGAGGCTGCTCACTGGTGGGATCCAGGCCAGCCCTGGGCCCAGCAGCCACCCAGCGCAGTCACAGGCCAGCTGGCGGCAATAGTGGTGGTGGGTGGGCCGGCTGCTCCACCCTTGGGGTGGGGCGGGGCGGCCTCGAGGATGGGCTCTGCCCTCCCACCCTGCCGTGCCTTTGGCGGGAAGCTGAAGGCAGCGGGGTGGGGGAGTGAGCGGGCTGCACAGCATGGTGGGGGGTGGGGTGGCAGCGGTGTAGAGTTCAGGTCCCGCGCTGCCTGGCTGATGATAGGGCAGCACGGGGCCCTCGAAACCACGGGGCTCAGGGCGATCACCCCACTCGCCCCCCCCCCAAAAAGGATGGCCCTGCTATCTGGATAGTAACAGCACCTTTTTTAACTGTGTTAGCTATGCCAACAGAAGCGCATTTATATCACCATACCTGTGGATGAAAAGTTCCGGAGTAGTAGCTGTGATAGTGTTTCAGCAAAATAAACAAGGAGTCCTGTGACAACTTTTAAAGACTAAAATTTACTTATCGCATAACCTTTCATGGGTATAATCCCACTTCATCAGATGCATGAAGTGGAAACTGCAGTATGTTCGGTGTATATGCAGAGAACAGTGAGTCACAAGATCAGTTCAAACAGTTGCAGCGGGGTAGTCTGTTGTTTTATTTTAGCAAACCAAACAAGATGTTTTGATTCAGACAGTGTGGATGTTGGCTTTTGAGAACAATAGATTAGATGGTGTGAATGTTAAAAGAGGGGAAATTACCTTTTGTAACGAGTTAGCCATTCTACTTTCCTATTCCGAACCAGTCTTAGTGTCAAATTTGCTTATGAATTATGGCTCTGCACTTTCATGTTGAAGTCTGGTTTTGAAGGGGATTGCTATTGCCCCAGTGCAGGTGACGGGGGAGGTGGATGCAGGCCTGCCCAACTCCATTGCATCACAGGCCAGAGTCCTGTCTGTTGTGGGAGTGATTGTAGGCCTCACTAGGCCCAAATAAAATATAGAACTTAAATCTGAGCAAGTATCTTGCAACCTTAGAAGAAACATTCCACTAACAGTCATTATGTTAACTAAAGAGACATCCTGTGACCCTGAGCAGTGTAACACACTGAGACACCAAACGCACACAAACAGATAATGTTACAGTTTAATGGAAAGAAACAAAGAAAGAAACTGAATGAGTGATAAAACAATGATTCCAACAGAGACACAGATTCCAAAGACTGTAACAAGATGTTTTATTCTGATTATGTAACACTCCCGTAGAAGTTTGCTGTGATTAAGTTTTCTTTTTAAGAAGTAAAGTCGTGATAGATTGATAGTTTTAAGTTTTTAGAAAGGATGAAGAAAATTTGTGACTTCGGGTTCATTCTGCAAACTCAAAGGAGCATTGTGTCGTGACCGACTGGACCCCTGCTCCATCCTCGAGTTCAGCTGCCTGGCCACTGTTCTAACTCGAGCAACGTTGAGGCTGGTAACTATCTCCCTCTTGCAGAACTGTATGTGTGTGTGTGAGTGTGAATAATGACACTGCAGTAAGTAATTAAGCAACTGTCTCTTTTCTTTTTGGTAAAGTTCTTTGTATTTACAATAAATGTGGCATAGTGCCTTATCCCCCGCATAAGATCTCGCAGTTTATTTTCCAACACATAATATTCCAATAACATGATCCTGTCCCAAGTCATTGGGGATTTTGCCTCAACACACTGGACTGCTGCAGGTGGGAAGTACTACTCACTCCATACTCCTAGCATTCCTCTTGCCGCTGTTGTCTGGAGCTACTTGGATCCTCCGAGCCCTGTTTGTTATGCTTAGTAAATGAACAACAAAATCTTATTCAGGGGATAAGGTACTACGCCACATTTAGTACAAATACAAGGATCCAAAAAGCATTCTAAACCACATATTACGCGCACACCCACACACACACACACATACACGAGTTCTGTGGCAGAGAGATAGTTACCCACCTCACTGTCACCAGGTGGATGAGCTTGAGGGTGGAATGGGGTCCACGTGGTTGCGATATGATGCTCCTTGGAGTTTGACGAATGAACCCAAAGCCTCTCCTTTTCTTCACCCTTTTTATAGAGCGCAAACCATATTGCAGTCTATGAAAGCCACTGTCATGTTGTTCAATGTTTGATGTGATGAGCTATCACTCACAGGTGTAACAAACATGACATCTTTATTGTTCTGTTCCTGTTACAAACTTTATCATGCCGTGTCCTAGATTGGCAGAGTGGGGGGGAGGGGGGAAGGATGTTGCCTCCTCTGCTCTTTGGTGTTAATTTTTTTCACATTCTCAAGCCATCTGCATCCTCGTTGTCTGGGAACTGGTACATCTTCCCTCCTTGCATCCTCTTATCACTTTTTAACCTATATGTACGTTCACTCTTCAATCACACAAATTAACACACTCGTTTCTAATTCCTTTGCTAATCAATGAACTCATAAATTTTGACAAAGAGAGCAGAGATTCTTTTCCTGAATTTACAATCTTGGGAAATTGCTCAAGATAGAATCGTGCTATTCTTTTGATCCTCGATGCACTGCAATTTCAATACACGATTCTTATCCATTGCTTTCAGTGTTCCTTTGGCTTTTAAAAACAAAATTTTAGAAAGACTGTTTGTTATCGGCCAGTATTTACAACTGTAAGCTTTACAGCTTAAGGTCACAGGATGCTACATTGCAAAGATAGCTTTTTGTAACCCTTTATTTGCCACTCAAATCCAAAATCCTACATTTAGAATGTTGTTTAATGTCAGACAGGCCTATAAGCCTACATGTTGTGTTGGGCCCTCACTAGAGGTCAGCCTACAGCCCATCAACAATGTCCATCGTGTCTCTGGACTTTCCTGTTCCTCCATTTCTAGGTTGAAGAGGCTTGTGGCCAAGAGCTCCTGCTGGGCATCCTTCCTCAGAGGTCTCCCCTGACTGAGCTGAGCTTTTCCTTTGTATTCTAGGGCAGCAGTTAGAGCATGCCCAGCAGGGTCTTGGCGGCTAGGGGGGAAAGCCTTCCACCACCACAGGGTATGATTAACCCTTTTAGTTTGGTTAGTTAAGTCCACCCTATCACAGTGAAGCAAATTATTATACTCCTTGTCTATATTTGCACTGCAAAGCTAAATATTTGTTTTTGTAACTCAAGTAAGCAAGGTGCCATATTTCCAGTCACATTTTGACTATGATGCACTTTAAGGTCCTGGTTTTTAAAGGCACTGAACTCTGACAGCTTCCATTCACTGAGCTGCAGATGCTAGCACATCTGAAAACCAGACCCTAAATCTTCTTGTGATCCTTGATTAAATGCAAACATCAATATTATCAAAACCATAAATCTAATATTGCGCTGGATCTTTCCCTTCCCTTTCTGCCATTTTAGCAAAACGGTATCTGTTACGCGATGATGCTGTAGGATTGAAAGATTTTCAGCAGAAGAAGCTGGCAACTAAAAGTCTAATGAGTGAGGATAAAGGTACTAGTATTTATTTTATTGAGCAATATCATCAATATTAAAATTAGTGTTTAAGATTTCTGTTTGTTCCAGTCAAGGCAACCAAACCATAATGTAAACTTTGGAACTTTTTAGAATAGGTAATTATTTTATTCTACAGAGAAACTTAGTATTAAATTTAATAAATGCTTAGTTATCCACAAGAGGTTTACTTTGTTTGGCAGAGGTGCAAATTTGGACTAGTCAGTCAGGCTTTCACTATAATGAAAGCTGAACTAATAATTACAAGACTTCTATCACTGATTTACACAGATCCACTGTTAAAAGTACATGTTTTTATGTTTAAAAGAGTTCTCTTCACAATTTGGTTCATTCATAAGATTCCAGCTGGTGGAATTTTAGTATGTGGAGTAAGATTCATAAGATATATATTAATGTAGGTTGGACACTGTTGCTAAATTTAGAAACTAAGTTTTATAGGGATTCATGTCATACTTTACTTGTTCATCTACTTAGCTGAGTTATTTTATCCCCTGAGAACTAAGGGGTCTATAATATGTCATATTTCTAGTTTATGGTGAGTATAGTGGATATGTTCCTATTTCCTGCACTCATTACAGCTTTTGAGAGATCAAGAGATGTAATTAAGTTTTTACCAGGATCCTCTGGTTATAGTTGGTGCATTTCTTTTCTAGCTTTAGAAGAGTAGGAGACAACTCTTCTCCTTGACTCTCTCAGTTATCAAGGAATATTGATCTCCCAGACCAATACTGCTATCCAGTGCTTGGTGCAGTCCAAGGGGTCAGCAGCCCCTGGCACATGTGCCAGAGCTGGCACGAGGGCCTATGTGGCGCCTCAACTGCTCCCCGCGCTGGCCCACGGCCAGTGGGGCCTTGGGCAGAAAGAGCTGTGCCAGCGCGTGTGGCTCCTGTTCCCTGCTAGCCCTGCTTCCCAGATGTTGGGGGTGGGCTCAGCAGGGAAAAGGAATGCGTGACTCCTGTCCCCTGTTGACCCTGATTCCCAGCTGTGGGGAGGTGGGATCAGCAGGGAAAAGGAGCGCATGGCTGCTGGCCCTGTTCCCGAGATGGGGGCGTGGAGTCAGCAGTGAAAAGAAGCATGTGACTTCTGTCCCCTGCTGCCCCTGCCCCGGCACCTTTTTGGTGCGGTGTGCCGCCGTGACCCCCTGATCTCCACTCCTGAACCCTAACTTACCCCACTTCGCAAGGTGACCACTCACTCCTTTGTCAGTTCACACCAGCCTCCTGTGTGCAATCTGTTCAAGTCAGTGGGCATGTGCTTTCCAGCCACTTGGGGGATAGCACCTCAGCAAGCAGCCCCAGATGCCACACTGGGAACTACTGTCCTACAGGAATTAGGCCCCTTCTCTCAATCTCTGTCAGGCTCATGGACTCTGGTTCACTCATTTGACAAAGAAATGAGAATACCCAGCTATGCTCATTCACACTCTCTAAAGTCCATGCAGCTTTAGATTAAACAAATACTAATTTATTGATTAGGATATGATTTTAAGTGAGTATATAGCAAATCATTGCACAATCATTTAATAAAGGAGTTAGGCGTTACCACAAGTAAATAAAAGATATAAGATGCATTCTAAACCTGCATCACTACCTAACCTAACTTCATGATCCAAGATTACTCACTAGGTGTTTAGCTGAAAGATGTTTTTACACCAAGTCTCTGCCTAATACTAGGCAAGGCCCAGATCTTGCTTGAAGTTGGAGGATGTTTCAAGATGGAGTTTCTCTGGCAAAAAGCCCCTAGCCATACAAAGTATCTGTATTTGTTTCCAATATTCCCTCCTCTTCCTGAGCTGTGGTGATTTCCTTTGTTCCTTCTGAGCCAGGGAGCTCAATTTGAATTGTCTTTGTCATGTATCTCTTTCCAACCTCTTTGCTGAGAGATAGTCCTGATGATCTGAGCCCTGTAGCATGCTTCACATCTGTACACATACATGCTGCTGCAGGAAACATGATACCAAAACAATAAGGTAGAGCATTCAAAAGGGAGCCTTGCATGGCATAATTATCATCAAATCATACAATTACTTTGCAAAAGTGAATAGAAAAATTACATAGATCATACTGTAATGGTGCATGGATGAGCGTCTAGTGACATTGGGGAAATCGTTTTAATGCTATGACCTTGTCTATACTACAGGTTACTTCGGTATAACTTGCCTCTCTCAGTGGTGTGAATAATCCATACCGGCGCAATGTAAATTACACCATCTAAATACTGGTATAGACAGAGAGAGCCTCTACCACTTCTTGTGGAGGCAGGAATTCAGAGAATGGGAGAGCTCTCTCCTGTTGGCTTAAAGCATCTTCACCACAAGTGCCACAGTGGTACAAGTGCATCTATAAGTGCTTTAGTGTAGATGTTGCCTATGAAATTGTCATACTTCTGGCATAGAGTACACTATACTGATTGAAGGAGCTGTGTCCAATAGACTGCTACAACAATTTGCTTTCTCGCAGATACATATTTTAGAAATATCGAAGAAAAAATGGAAAAAAATAGAATGATTCTCAAGATTGAATTGAAGAGATTGCTGCATTTGTGCCAAACGTCTGATGATGTGGAAATAGCAAGAAAAGTTATTTACAGGTAATTAAAAAAAAAATCCAAATCTAATTGTTTACTCTGTCTTCTCTCTGTGCTCTTCATTTATGGTAAATATATTTATAAAATGTCTTTCCAGCAGTGATGAAATGGTCAGGTCAGGAAAAAGAAAAGACGCTGTCCTGCAGAAAAGGGTGAAAGTACATGGGCAGCAAAATAACCCTGCTACCGCCTGTGGTGCTTTTGCTTCATAAATAGAGGGCTAGAGTATTTAGGACTATCAGTCAAATACATTTTACAAGTAGCATGTGTATTAAAAAATAATGTCCCAAAAAATCAATGCAAATAAATGCTATAGCAATAAATAGGCCCACTCTCTGTTGCTAATTAGTTATAGAGTCTATTGTGGGAAACAGAACATGACATAATATTACTGTTCTTATTTACTAATTGTCTGGATCTGAGCGTGTTCTTTCCATGCAGTGACCTTACTGTTATTTTAAATGCCCTCAGCTGTATACAGACAAAACAGTTTGCCTAAACCATTTCATATGCAGACTTCATTGCCTTTTACAAATTATAATCAGTCACAATTTTCCATTCCTGATGCATTTCCATTTCTAAAATCTTGTCTATCAGGTATCATTCAGAGAACAGAAATGTGTCCTTTGGCGACTATAAATTTGGACCCATTTTTATGAGGCTGTGTTATGAGCTGGACCTTGAAATACTTGCAAAAGAGCTCATCAAAGATGAGGTATCTTCCCTTTATACATTATTTATTTATTTGTGTGTGCACACGCGTTTCCCTTTTCAGTTCTAATTTTGGTCAGCCTGTCTGGACCACCAAAATGAAAAGTCATGTATGCCGATTAGCCAGTGCTGACTTTCCAGTCTACTTTTACTCATTAGGAACAACAATTGAAAACATTCAACCAAACTAGCATCTAAATTTGGAAGTTAGCTGGAGTTTGGAATAATTACATCTTTTTCTATAAAATCATTGAGTAGAAGTAGTTCTTCAACCTATCAAGCACAGACAGCATTGGCGTGGTAAACATAATTCACGAATGTATTGTTTGTTACATGACATCATCTTTGGGAATCGGTGATTCTGAGTTTTTACATAGATGAGACCCAGACTTAGAAATGGTGAGCCCTTGTAGCAGCTCTTGAAGCTTATGAGAACTGTATGTGCTCAGCACCCTGAAAACCAGACTCTTAATATTTTACAAACAATTATTAAGATTAGTTTTTGGACAGCATTTTAAAAATCTAAAATACTATAGATACAGGAGAGAATGCACTTTGAAGCTCTATAATATTGAGAAAGGAGGCTCTATTATCAGCCTATTCCAAAACTCATTCAAGTTGATGGAAAGACTCCCTTTGATTTCAACAGGATTTGGATCAGACATTAACTTAACAAAATGCTTGAGCATATGCCTAACTTTAAGCATGTAAGGAGTCCCTTGAAATCACTAAGGCTGTTCATGTGCTTTTGCAGGCACCTGTTTAAACAGTACCTTTTTGAACTGGGACTTGTGTTAGAGAGGTCCTGCGTAATTGCAGAACTGATGAATATCATTACATGATGGAAGGCAGCTGTCATGTTTACTGGGCCAGCCAGAGCTTAGAAACCTATATGTCCTTCTGTAGTGCAACCCTGAGGTGACAGGTCTAGCTTCCTACATCCTACCTTGAGTGGAACCCTGTGGTCCAATCACTCCTAGACTGCGTCCTTAGACTATAGCACACCTATTTACCCAACCATGTTAATTCAACAGACCAAACTATGTTCGGCCCTCTTTTACGCCAGAGACCAATGACAGCAGCTGAGTAAAGTGACTGAAAAACAGCATTTTCAAAACAAAACAGCATTTCATTGCCAAAGGGAGCACAGCATTTAGGCAAATGGGTCAATACAACAAAGAGTTGAATATATTCCCTTACCTAAGATTAACCTCTCCCTCCGTCGCTCATTCCTATCTATGGGCTGGGAGAGCCACCCTTCTTGGTGCAGTCTCTGTGTGTATCTCTGACAGTCTGGGTGTCAACCTCAGGGTACGTCTACACAGCTAAAGCTGTGCACAGGCTAGCCTACTCAAGCAACTTTGAATCCAGCTCAAGCTAGGGTGCTAAAGATAGCAGCGTGGATGTTGCAGCACGGGTGGCAGCGTGGCCTAGCCATCTGAGCTCAGGTCCACCATGCCCACCTGCGTCTGAGCTCAGGTCGCTCGCTCTTGCTGCCAATTGTGCCATAACATCCATGCTGCTATTTTTAACACGCTAGCCTGAGTAGAACTAATGAATGTCTGTCTACTTCAACTGGTAGACCTGATCCCAGCTGCGCTGTAGACATACCCTGATGGACCAGCTGGTTCAAGATTAAAGCACTACCAAACTTGAGCTAGAGATTTGTGTGTATGGCTGGGAGCCAAATTGGGGTAATGCTCAAATTCTAACTCAAGTTGACTGAAGACACACTCTGTTTTAGGGATATCGTGATCCTGGGTTTTCAATTGGGAAGAATACACCTTGCCCGATTATTTGGAGCCAGGCAAGGCGAGGCCCAATCCATAGGTTCCCTATCATTTCCTCAAGAAGTCTTACCTTTGTCACTGTTGTGCCTTTCCTGCAGGTTTCTCCCTTAACAACCTTCCTTGATTTAACTTCTGGCAGTCAAGCAGGTTAATATCGAACAAATAACCAAAGAAGCTTGTCACATTTTTAAAAATACAACATAAAATTAAAATTAATTTTTTTTTTTTTTCAGAAATTTTAAATAAATGTAATGGCAGAGGGGTGTGTGAACTAGATTGTGTCACAGAATGGGGAAGTGCAGGGGGCCTGTGGTTGGGGGAGAGAGAGAGCCACCCAGTGTGGAGGGAAGGTTTTGGGGGATGGGTGGCTGGAGAGCAATCCTGTCTTGCACTCACCATGCAGCAGCTTGACCTAGCTGCCTGCTTCAGGCATTGTAACTTGCTCACGGTACCACTAAGGTTTGGCTCATCTTCCCCTCTGTCCCCATCTACAGAACGGCAGACACATCAAACCTGAGTGACCCTGTGACCACGTAGGCCAGGTCACCTTTCCCAAAGGAAAAGGAGAGGCTGCTGCAGGGACCAGTGTCTTTATTCAAACTCATGATTACCAGGAACACAGTGATATCAGCGCCAAAGTTGTAGCCTTACATGTAACTCCTTCATTCTCCACAGTAACATTCAGCAGTCGCTGTCAGTCTCTGTGGATAGAAATTTAAACTTAATGTGCTTCTGGCATTGTAATGTCTCTGCTTGCTCCATGTTCAGTATAATTTCAGTGAGGAAAGATGTGCTCATTTTTCATTCCAGTACTCTGTTATTAAACGATCTGCTCCTGGTAATGCCAGAGTTGTCCTGGTCAGCTGACCATTTTTGTTCTGTATTCAGCAAAAAAAAAAAAAAAAAAAAAACTCCTCTAGTTTGATGGTGCTGGCTTTTTCCCCCTTCAAAGATGTCATTGATCAGTGTCCAGCTACAGGAAAAACAAAACTGGATTTATAACTGTTAAGCTTTCCAAGTAACCTGCACTTAGTGAGTTCTGTTTGTACTAACTTAAAGGACACATCCTGCCATCTATCTTTTTGAAGCAAACTCAGTGGAAAGTTTTTCTTCAAAAACCAGTGACATCATCTGTTCTAAAGTTCAATGGAAAATTAAAGATTACTGCACCAGGGAACACAAGGAGAACTTGAGAGCTAAATGTATCACCTATGGAGATGTGTCCTCACAGTTGGAGGACATGCTGTATGTAGTAAGGCAGGTCCTAAAGGCAACTTTGTTCAAAACTGTTTATATTTTTTTCACCAGAATCTGTATGGCTTCTTCTCCGATGTCCAGTCATTCAATATTTTGATGGATAAGTTGTTTACAAAAGGTCATTATGAAGGTAAGTGCTAAAATAAATGTGTTCAGGCAAATGCACTCTGAGCATTTTAATTAGAATTGGGAATCTTTTTTAAAAGTATAAATAAAACTGTCAAGTATTGTCTTTTGCCTAGCTGAGCCATATGTGATTACTTTGGTGTTTGAAAACTGCACAGCAATATGCAACAGCATTTCAGGGGCTCCACAAGTGGGTACTTCTTAAGTAGTTGCTAATGGGAGGCTAGAGTGCTTCTGCAACTCTATTTATTGAGGTATTTTTGTGGGCGTTCAAGCATGTGGGGGGAAGATAATTGTTTAGAGGCTCTATTTGTTCTGATAACACATACATCAGTGTGTGTCTCCCCCACATCACTGCCATTGTCTTAAAACCACAGTCTTGCCTTTTTTGAAGACCTCGCAAACTGGCTTATTTGGCCTTGAAAAACATGAAAATCTGAAGCACAATGTAAAGTCCAGACAAATCCACTTTCTTGACAGAATACCAGCATGTTGTCTTGGCATTTGGTAAATTTGATTTCAAATATTGCTGGGTCATTAGGTCAGGCAGGCAAGCTACACTGGAAATGAGCAGATTTCGGGACTGAATATAGGGTCAGAGTGTAGAGAAGCACCACCAGCACCTAGGACAGGGGTCGGCAGCCCCCGGCACGCATGCCAGACGTGACACATGGGCCAAGCCTGAACGGCACGTGGCGCCACTCAGGCTGTCCTGCTGGCCCCGCCCTCCCAGCGCGGCCTGGGACCACAAGAGCTGCGTGCTGTGGCTCCAGGCCCCCGCTTGGCATATTTCCCTGCTGGGGAGCGTGGCCAGCAGGGGGAAAAAAATCTGTGGCGTGTGGCTCCTGGCCCCTGCTGGCCCCGAGCCCTGCTGGGCAGGGCTCCTGGAGGGAAACGGGGCGGGTCAGCCTGCACAGAGTCGCCACTCCCTGCAGGAGCTGGCCCCGGCCATGGCTGGAAAGAGGGCGGGTCGTCCTGCCTGGAGCTGCTGCTGCTGGCAGAAGCCGGCCCCCAGGTCACAGGATTTTAGAGTCAGATTTGTATGAATATTGATCTGACTGTAAAATGGGACTTACATGCAAATTGAACTCAAATCAAGTATTCATCACATGCATTTTGTAAAAAAAAAGTTATAGCCACCTGAGAGTGATGCAAGGTTTCTGAAAATGTATCATGTATAAGTAAATTATCTTTTAAAACTAATTGTTCTTAATCTGCAACGTTATTTGAAATGGTATATTTATTTTTTGAGCTCATATCATAATGAAATCTCATTTTTTAGTAGTAGATGAGTTATGTATTAAATACACCAATTACTGAATTATTTACTGCTAGATAAATGTTTGTTTATTGGCAGGTGCTTATGAAATGTTGGAAGAAATGAAAAAACAACATGTCAGATTCACTACAGATACCTATTTACTTGCATTTGCAATATGCTACAAACTGGTAAAATATTTCATTATCCACTATGAAGAACTTCTGTGGAATTTTATTTTAATTAGATTTATCTTTTTAAAATTTCTATTTGATACCCTGCCATTGTTTCTCATCTGTTGCAACCACTTCAGATGGAAACTTGAGTCAATCATAAATGGCTTCTTTAAGTGTATAGTATATATCACAGGTTTAACTCTTGAAGCTGTGGCAACGGAAAGCAGGAACCAATAGAAAAAAAATTAAAGATGGTTAACTAAGCAGATATGACATAGACAAACTCATCATACTTTATTATATGACCTTTTAAAAATAGTGATACACTATCAAAATGAGTGTCTTTAGCATATCAGTCTGCACAGTAAGGCCCTGATCCTGCTGACTTCAGTGGGACCACTTGCATATATAAAATTAAGTGTGTGTAGGTCTTTGCGGCAGCTGGGCCTAACTGAGTGCATATTCAAGGCATTAGTGGAATATCTATGTGATTATTTATTTCCAAGAAATAATGCAAGTCATCCATACTAAGAACTAGCAAAAATCTAAGCTATATTAAAATTCCTCCTATATAACCATCTTCCAAAATGTACTAAGTAATAATTCTTATGGAAGCCGATAAATTCTCAAGTGCCTGGGTACAGACTTCTCTTAGATTAATGGTATCTAAAAAACATATGGATTTCCTTTGTGATCCAATGAAGTTTGGCCCAATGCTTCATGGGGCTGTTTGAGCCTTCTGACCAGCCCAGAATCAGGACAATGCAAAGATGGTTCAAAATCAGCTTTGCCCCCACAATCCTGCCTGCCTTTGATATTATACCTTTGGTGCTATCCTTCTCAGGAAGTACTGCACAGAATCTGCCCTGTAGCATGGTGCCATTTGGTTCAGGTGTGATGGCCATTTTCAGAAGATGCTTATCTGGTTAGTCTTATGGTATATGAAGTTTTGTATGCAATAAATGTAGCCAATAAAATTCTGAAATTATGCAGCATTTTCTGCTTCTTTAAATTAACAATCACTATGTGGATTTAAATTTCTACACAGAACAGCCCAGCGACTTGGAAAGTCTGCACAGAGTTACTTGAAGAAGCTCAGTTAAAAGAAATAAAAATAGGAAAAAGAGCATATGTCTTTGCTATTGTGTTAGCTCTGAAACAGGTACTGGGGTTTTATTTTTATTTAGTCTTTGATTTTGTTTCAAATTTTTTCAAAACTTTTATTTAGTCTTTGATTCTGTTTGAACTTTCTGTGTGCAATCTGGTAGTAAGTAGAAGGAAAATAAAATGGAGGAGGTGTGCCTGCCTGCCACTATGATTAGGCCACTGGAAAAAATAGCAAAAAATACAACTGCCATTTAAAATATGTGGGAACTTTTAAATCCTAGAATGCACATTCAGTTCAGCACGGTTTTTTTAGCTCTGTTAATGGAAATCATGCAGCGAAATACCAACACAGTATGAATTGAAGTAGCTGTCAACAACAGGAGTACCCAGAGGCCAAAGACATAAATGTCGCTCCTGTCCTGAAGATGGTCCGTTGGTGGGTGGTTGGAAGTGGGGGATCAGACAGACACACACACACAATTTTGGGAGGTTCTGTGGCCCAGAAAAGTTCTTGCTCTGCTGCATCTTAGTCACATCAGCAGCAAATAACTCCTCCCTTGCCTGCAGCTCTGGGAACTTTTGAATTCCATTTTCTGACTGGGCAGTGTGGAGAGCTTTTTACCTGAACAGGTAATGGCAGCAAACGTGCCCCTGCATGGAATCCTACGGAGGTCTTAGATCTCATCAGCGTGTTGGGGCAAGGAGTTTGTGCTCACTCAGCTCCAGGCCCGCAAAAGGAATTGTGATATTTTACAAAACAAATGTAGTGTGGTATGCTCAAGAGGGGCCACACCAGGGACACGCAGCAGTGCGGCATTAAAATCAAAGACCTTTGGCAGGCATATCAGAGGACAAGGAAAGCGAAGAGTCGTTCAGTCTTCTCGCCGAAGACATTCTGGTATTATGAGGAGCTGCATGTGACTGTTGGTGGTGACTTCACCATTGTGCTGCCCCGCAACATCAATACTTCAGAGGAGTCCCAGATGAAAGAGGACAACTCTTGTCATTGAGGAGGAGGAGAATGGGGTTTGTCACCCTAGAGTAGCCTGCCCCACCTCAGGATGGAATCAGTGACTGGGGATGCAAGGGAAGGCACATTTGGTGAGTGCTTTCATCAAATCTTTCTGCTGTGCTCATTTTGGGAGCTTTGATTCAATTGTTTTTTAAGAGGGATGATTTGGGGGGAGGATGTGTAGACAGACAAACTTCTGCATAGCGTGACTACAGGAACAGAATGTTGATGCGCAAATGAATGCTCTGGTAGTCCTCCAGGGATGTGTCTGAGAAATGGTCATAAAAGTAGTCCTGAATCCTTGCAGAAAGGTTTCTAGGGAGGGCTGCCTTATCTCCCCTGCCACGGAAGGAGACTTTACCGCACCACTCTGCTATTAAAGCAGTAGGCATGATTGCAGCAGATAGCAGCTGTTCCCTTTTGGTCAGCGTGACCCTCAGGAGATCATCGTCGCACATCGTCATCTAGGGAAGATGGTGCAATAGTCACCAAACAATGCCATTGTCCTCCTGTGCCCTGCATTGTGCTTCTCAGCCAAAAGCACAGCAGTGCAACATCTGGTCTGTCATTAAGCTTTGGAAGATTGTACTCCTGTTACAATGGGGTAGCCACGTTAGTCTAGTTCAGTAAAACAAGCAAGGAGTCTGGTGGGACTTTTAAAGATTAACAAATTTATTTTTCGCATGAGCTCTCATGGGTGAAGTCCCACTTCGTCAGATGCTAGAAAATAGAAAACTTATGGTACGGGAGGGAAAGATGAATCCTGTGGTTAGAGTTCACTGCATCAGTTCAGATTAGTTCAACAAATCAAACAAGTTGTATAGATTCAGTGTGGAACAATTTATCAGGAACTGGTGAGGTGGACAGAGGTGAGAATCACTGTGATGAAAAACGAAGAAGGAGTCCTGTGGTACTTTTAAAAAGACTAATCTTTGTAATGAGAAAGCCAGTTCATGTGTCTATTCAAACCCAAATTGATATCAAATTTGCAAATGAATTCTAACTCTGTGGTTTCTCTTTGAAGCTTTGATTTAGAATTAGCCTGTTTAAGAATTGTAACAGACTTGTCTTTCATGGAGTGTTGGGGGACAGGGCTGGATTAAGGGCCTCGGGGTTGGGGCTGCCTACCATTGTGGGCTCCCCCATGACTGGAGCTCTGCCCTCCACCCCCACAGTGGCCTGCAGGTGGGCTGGCACTGGGAAGACCCTCAGGCCAGAGGCCGCTCTCTGTGGTGCTCTAATCCTGGACCTGGTCCGATTGGTTTGCCTCAGGGAATCCATTGTGCATCAGCCAGCCCTGCTCCTGTGGCAGAGAAAACACACGCCAGCTGCCCTGCCCTTGGGCAGTGGACTAGCTGGCTTCGGGGTGGGGCAGGAGGACCCAGAGCCCAGCCTCTGGCCCTGCCCCCTCCCCCCCAGCACTGGCAGGGGCCTTCCCAGTGCCCCTCCCCCCCAAGCCTTGCTGAGCAGGGTGGCAGGGCAGGGAGCAGATCAATGGAGGGGCCTTAGGGGATGGAGACTGGGACCCCCCTTTTAGGCCATACTCCCCTCCCACTTGTTCACACAACAGTATTTTTTGTACTGCAGGGGAGCTTGTTAAGGACCATTTTCTTGTTGGAGAAGCAAAAAAAGCACTTTGAGTGTTTGCTTCACAAAAGTAGTCTTTTCACAGGCAAAAGGTACCTGTAGCCCCTGTGGTGATCCAGCCCTGGCCAGGGAGATTGAAATGATCCCCTATTGTTTTTTGAATGTTGCCATTTCTGATGTTTAGATTTGTGTCCGTTTATTCTTTTGTGCAGAGACAGTCCAGTTTGTCCAAGGTATAGAAGGTAGGGGCATCATTGGCACATGGTGGCATATATCACATTGGTAGATGAGCAGGTGAATAAACCCCTTATGGAGTAGCTGGTTTGATTAGGTTGTAGGACGGGGTCATAGTATTGATATGTGGGGCAGAGTTGGCAGCAGGATTTGTTGCAGGGATATATGGCTGCCTAGAAGAAGAAAGACACTAAACTATTAACTTCTGTGTACCACAAGGTGCAGCAACTACCTTCAACCTACCCAACCCTGTTACACACTTAATCCATCAGAAGAATCTGTACTGTCTTGAGGACTCTCTTTCTGCCCCCCCACCAGACATAAGATACAATTCTGTGGTAACCTGGAAGTGTTCTGTCACTGTCTCCAACTCAAGGAATATTTCCACCATACTGCCGAACAATGCACTAATCTATAGATACATTCCTCCCAACACTACAAGAAGAAAGAGTCTACATGGACTCCTCCTGAAAGTCTGAACAACAGACTGGACTTCTCCATAGATTGTTTCCGCCACCGTGCAAAGGCTGGAATCCTGGACAAACAACATCCCTTGCATCATAACCTCAGCCAGGAAGAATGTAATGCCACCCACAGCCTCAGAAACAACTCCAACATTGTCATTAAAGAGGCTGACAAAGGAGGTGCTGTCATGTAGTCATCATAAAGAAATCAGATTATGACCAAGAGGTTTATAGACAACTCTCCAACACAATGTTCTGCAAGCCACTTCTCTCTGATACCACTGAGGAATACCAAAAGAAACTACACTATCTGTTGAAGAAACTCCCCGAAGCAGCACAGGAACAAATCAAGAGAGAAAAAGCCACAGAACCCTAACCAGGGATATTCTGTCTACTACCGAAAATCCATAAACATGAAAACCTTGGATGCCCCATCATCTCAGGTATTGGAATTCTTGCAGCAGGCTTATCTCGATATGTGGATTCCCTTCTTAGACCCTACACTATCAACATTCCTAGCTATCTTCCAGACATGGACTTCCTGAGAAAAATCCAATCCATCAGTGAACTTCCAGAAAACACCATCTTGGCCATTATGGATGTAGAAGCTCTTTACAGTAACATTCCACACAAAGACAGTTTACAAGCCAATAGGAACACTATCCCAGATGATGTCACAGCACACTTTGTGACTGAACTTTGTGACTTTGTATTCACCCACAACCATTTTATATTTAGAGATGATTTATATCTTCAAGTCAATGGCTCTGCGATGGGTACCCACATGGTCCCACAATATGCGAACATTTTTATGGCTGACTTGGAGACGAGGGCTGATGAACCGTTGTTCTAAGTACCACTCCTCTACTTATATCAATGATATTTTCATCATCTGGAGCCACGGGCAGGAAGCCTTTGAAGAATTCCTCTGAGATTTCAACAATTTCCACCCCATGGTCAATCTCAGCCTAGACCATTCTACACAGGAGATCCACTTTCTGGATACTGCAGTACAAATTAGTGATGAACACTGTGGGGGAAAAACTGGTCCGGGTCCTCAACCTGGAAAGAGAAACCTCAGACCCCTCCCAATAACACAGGCCCATTCCCAGCTGAGACTTGAATAAGCAGAGAACGAGGTGTGGTTCAAGGTTTATTATTCAGCTGAATAACAGTCTGACACACACAGACTGCAGCAGGAAAAGAAAAGGAAAAAAAAAAAAAAAAAGAGAGCAGAGAGAGCTGGTCACAGTTACAGGGGTGTTTTATATCCAAGGCAATTTCTTAAAACAAAGAAAATTCCACACATGCATGTTATAAATTTACTAATAAGCAAATTCCTGCTGATGCTTTACTTCTAACTTTCTTATCTACAGGAGGGGGTTCTGCCTCCTCACTCAAGGACGCTGACTTTCTCAGCTACCACAAACTGCATTCTGTAATTAATACTAGCAGACTAGGATAGCAGACTAAGCTTTTCTTTATCTCTTCTTTATGCAGAGCCTTCTTGTAAAATTTCAGTTCAGACAGACCAAACTCACTCCATTTTGAATTACCGTATTTTTCGGACCATAAGACGCACTTTTTCCCCCCCAAAAGCGGGGGGAAAATGAAGTTGCGTCTTATAGTCCGAATGCTGTCCAGCCGCGGCTTCTGCTGAGAGCTGGGGGATCGGGTGGCGGCAGA
>ML685768.1:259400-305594 GCA_007922175.1 Pelusios castaneus
GTGTGCTGGGGGGCCGATTCACCTCTCTTTTCCTACCTTCTCTTTTTCTTCCTTTCTCTTCCCTTCCTTTTCTCTTCTTCGCCTTCCTTTCTCTTTCCCTCCTTTTCTCTTCTTTGCCTTCCTTTCTCTTCCCTTCCTTTTCTCTTCTATTTAGTTTACTGGTACTATTTTGTTCAGAATATTTTTTTCTTGTTTTCCTTCTCTAAAAACTGGGTGCGTCTTATGGTCAGGTGCGTCTTATGGTCCGAAAAATACGGTAGTCCTGCTACATCTTTCCTTACACATACAATTTCCTTCACAACATACAATTTCTCTCACAATTCACAAACACTACCCTATATGGAAACCTACTGTCCATTATAGTTATCTACATCCCTCGACTTTCATCCAAGACACACCACATAATCCATTGTCTACAGCCAAGCCCTAAGATACAACCACATTTGCTCCCATCCCTCAGACAGAGACTGTCATCTTCAGGATCTCTATGGAGCATTCTTAAAACTACAGTACCCACCTGGGGCAGTGAGGAAATAGATTGACAGAGCCAGACAGATACCCAGAAGTCAACTTCTATAGGACAAGCCCAAGAAGGAAAACAGAACACCACCGGCCATCACCTACAGCCCCCAACTCAAACCTCTGCAACACATCATCAAAGACTTACAGACTATCTTACAAGACAATCCTTCACTCTCTCAAGCCTTGAGAGGCAGTACTCTCCTTGCTTACAGACAGGCCCTCCAAACCTTAAACAGCAACTACAGATCATACATCAGAAACACTAAGGCAGCCACATATCCCTGTAACAAACCCTGCTGCCAACTCTGCCCACATATCAACACTAATGACGCCATCATAGGAGCTAATCTAATCAGCTACTCCATTAGGGGCTCATTCACCTGCTCATCCACCAATGTCATATATGCCCTCAATGCCCCTCCACCTTATACATGGGACAGACTGGACTGTGTCTGAGCAAAAGAATAAATGGACACATCTGACATCAGAAATGGCAACATTAAAAGCCAATAGGGGATCACTTCAATCTTCCAAGTCACTCCATGAAAGACATGTCTATTACAATTCTAAATGGGTTAATTCTAAATCAAAGCTTCACAGAGAAGCCATAGAGTTAGGATTCGTATGAAATTTGACACAGTCAACTTGGGTTTGAATAGACACACGAACTGGCTTTCTCATTACAAATGTTAGCTTTTCAAAGTACCACAGGACTCCTTCTTTGCTTCTCATTACAAACAGTGATTCTCACCTCTCTCAACCTCATCACTTTTGGATATGTTGCTCCACACTGTTTGAATCTATACAACTTTTTTGATTTGCTGAAGTAATCTGACCGGATGCAGTGAACTGTAATCCCTGGGTTTCGCTTTCCTTCTCGTAGTGTAAGTTTTCTGGCATCTGACAAAGTGGGACTTCACCCATGAGAGCTCATGCAAAAAATAAATTTGTTAATCTTTAAAAGTGCCATAGGACTCCTTGCTTGTTTAGCTTTACTCACTTTGTTTTCTACAGCACCATTCAGCACAAAGTCTCCTGTAATCCACTTTGCCCACCTCCTTCCACAGGAGTAAGACAGTAAAATGGGCAACAGAATGTTTCCTGTCCTTTCTTGGCCACGTCGGGTCGGGGGGGTGGCAGCCCTTTAAAACTGTGGCCAGTAGTCAGAGACAGCCATCTATCGTTATATGGAAGAACCCTGCTTCCTCTCTCTTTGGTATAAGGGTAGGGATCCCTGGAAAACAGGGCCATTATTCAGAGGCGCCCTTCCTCCATTCCCTTCCCCCCTCCCCCTGACCGCAGTGGGGAACCACCATGCTCCCTCTCCTGTTCTAATTGTTTACGGGGGTGTTCCTTGAGTTGACTGGGGCCTCCAGCTTACCATTGCAGGAAAAGCAGTCCGAGGACTGTGCTATGTTGAGATCAGAATGTGGTTTTAAGTTAAAGTTCTGAATACTCAAGGGAGTTCTTGTAACAGTGTTTCATGCTTTGCATTACATTGGTTCACCTAGCAATGGAAACTGTGTGATTTTTCTCATTACAGTGAATTCATCAGCCTTGAGACAGTCCACTCCCGCAGACCGCCTTAGCCAGGGTAGGAAGATGAAGAGAAAGTCCACAGATGACATGTTCACAGAGCTCATGTGCACCTCCATGGCAGCTGATACAGAGCTCGGAGCATGGCGGCTCTCCCAGTCCGAAAAACTGAAGTTGGGCATGGAGGACAGAAGAGCGGCACAGAACCAGGGTTGGGAAATGCAACAGGAGGTGCTGTGGATCATGTGGGATCAGTCCAACATGCTGTGGTGCCCGGTCGAGCTCTAGGAAGAGCAATGTTCAGACAGGTTCCCCCTGCAGACTGCACCTCATGTTGCGGTCACAAACCCCACCCCCAATCGAGGAGGAGGAGGGGCATGGTTCAATACATCATTGCGCCCCAAAACTGTGAAGAAAATTAACCCAAACCTGTTTTCAAAATATGCTTGATGCTATGCTCCATGTTTTTAGTGGTGACTGAATGGGGAGGGGAGGAAGCGCACAAGGATAGCAGACATAAACATCGCTGCTGCTCATTGTGACCCTGCGCTTTCAATGCTTCCCTGATACGCAGGGCTCCACGATGAACTCACACTGTAACGGTTGCATCTGGCTGCTCAAAATTGGCAGCCAGCCTCGTGGCCGTGGCAACTCAGCCGTAAGGGAACTTTTTGTGTGAAGCAGGTAGGGAAATTATGGAGTATACAGCAAACACTTACAAGCGTCGATGTATTTTTCTGACATAGGTCAAGCCTAGTGAGTACGCTCCTCCACCTCCCCTTTAAACGGCCAAATGCACATTATTCTACCACCGTTCTGCATTTGCTGAGCCTACGAGTGAAATGCTTCTTATCGGCGTCTAGATACCCAGTGTACAGCTTTGTTAGCCAGAGGAGCGGGGGGATACTGCATACCCCTAGGATCATGACTGGCATTTCAGCATCCCCAAGGCTTATTTTTTTGGTCGGGGAAGAAAGGGCCTGCATCTTTCTGAACAGACCTGAGTTCTTAAGGATGCGTACATCATGTACCTTCCTAGACCAGCCCACATTAATGCCTGTAACATGCCCCTTGTGATCCACAAGGGCCTGCAGGACCATAGAGAAGTATCCCTTGCAATTTATGTTCTCTGTGCCTAGGTGGTCTGGAGCTAAAACGGGGGTATATGTCCCATCTATGGCCCCTCCATAGTTAGGGAACCCCATAGCAGCAAACCCATCCAATATGTCCTGCACATTTCCCAAGGTCACTACCCTTCTCAGCAGAAGTCTGCCCATTTGCATCACTGCAGCTCCCATGGTGAATTTTTCAGCTCAAAATTGATTTGCAACTGACCAGTAACAGTCTGGGGTTAGAGCCTGTGCGGATACAAATATGTGGCTCTGCATCCAATCTGCAAGAAATGGTCTGTGGCTATCTGTGTTGTACCCACAGATGCGGCTATAATGTGGATATCAGCAGATATCTGCAGATTTGCAGGGCTCTAGCCCTGCACAGTTACAAATATGTGGATCTGTATCTGATCTGCATCTGCAAAAAATTGTCTGCAGATATCCGCATTGTATCCACAGGTGCCGATATCTGTGGATTTGCAGGCTCTATCTGGGGTTGCTAGCTTCTACAGAACGATTGCCATGCACTTTTCCACTGTAAGAGCTGGTCTCAAGCAAGCATTCATACATTGCAGTGCCAGGGAAGAGTTCTTTGTAAAATTCAAGGCAAGTCCCTTTTCCATACGGAAGTTGTGTAGCCACTACTCATCATCCCACACGGTCAGCCCGATCCGGTCCCACCAGTCTGTACTCGTTTCCTGGATGCAGAAACAGTGTTCCACAGGCTGCAGATTAAGCGTTACTGCCTGCACAAACCAAGAAATATTTTGCTTGATGGCTTCTAGCAGGATGGCCTCAGTAACATGACAGATTTGTGCATTGCGGATTCTGCAGCACTGCTGGAAATACTTCAGGATAAGCTGTGAAGTGTTTGTAACACTCAATAATACTGCAGAGATGAGCAAGCTCCATGTGACAGAAAAAAATGGTGCAAAAACCCTTTCCTGCTTGTTTGTGACAAGAAGGGAGGGGAAGGGGGGCACCGTGCATCATGGGAAGCTGACTGCCTTCCCACAAGCTGCTGTGCCTAGTTGCACTGTGGGGTGGCTACCCACAGTGCAATGTGTTTCAATTCACAGTAAAGTCGACCTATGGGGACGCAAGAGCCACGAGCAAGGATTTTCTAATTCAGAAGCTCAAAATCAAAATAAAGACATGCCCCTAGTGTTGCCTTATAGCAACAGTACTATAATGTTTTATTGTATGTACAAGTTAGGTGAATTAGATGACATCATTAATATGCCTGGTTATGATCACAGTGTAAAAATGCAGAACAGTTAAGAACCGATCTCCCCCCTAATTGAGTAAGGTTTTTAAGGTTTGTCTTCGAGCTACTCATGCTTGCTGAACTGAGGCCCTAGAAATCTTGAGCCTTTAGACATCATGGTAGAGACCTATATGACCAAAAAGACACAGAGCAGTTTCTTATAGAGTGAATGTTATGTAGGAGTGCATCTTCTGGAATATTTGAAAGAGCTTGTGGATATTTAATTGGGAGGCTGTACAAGCTAACTGTTATGTTTAATTCCAAAGGGGTAGCCGTGTTAGTCTATTGTAGAAAGACAACAGAGTTAGTCTTTAAAAGTGCCACTGGACTCTGTTGTCTTCCTGTTATGTTTAAGATTTTGTAATAAAATTAGGTTTTGCACAAATATAACTTGATATTTGTTTGGGTTTTTTCCTCCTACCTTCTAGAATGATATTGAAAAAGCCCGGTACATTTATTCTCTGATCACAAAGAAAGATGACAGGCTATGCACAAATCTAAAAGTAAGTGTCCTCATTTTGCATGTTCACATAGGTTTCTCCAGTTAAAAACTCTAAAGGAGTTATGTATGCATTTAGACCCTGACTTTCTATTGTTTTGTATTTTGTGTAATCAAAGAATCAGAGAAATATAGGACTCAAAGGGACCTTGAGAGGTCATCTAGTCCATTCTCCTGCACTCAAGGCAGCACTATGTTATTACTGTTGTATTCTAGCACTTTTAGGAGTGTTAGCTGGAAGAGCCCCAGAGAAATCTGGCTTTGGATTTAGGAATGGGAAAAACATGGGTGATTTTGAGGATGCCGATAGATCACATATATTGGTGCAAAATGAGAGCATAATCTGGATATAAAACGGCACCTGTAGACATTTCTCAGGATATGACCCACCAGACAAGTGCCTCCTGCTGATGGTACTTGGGAATATCTCGAGTGGTATCCCATCCAGGGCCAGATTATCAAAGGGGCTTTAGGAGCTTAAACCCCAGGCAAAAAGGGGGCCCCGGGATCCAGGCCCTAAAACTCCTATGTTAATCCAGAGACCCCCTGCCTCGTTCAGTGCTGGCGGGGCAGGAGCGCAGAGAGCGCTCCTGCCCTGCTGACGCTGTGGGAGGAAAGGCGTGGGCCCTGGAGCCAGGGCGAGGTGGGGCTCTGTACTCCACCCCACCCCTGGGCCAGTTGATCTGCCCCCCAGGGGTGGGGTGGGCCAGAGCCTGCTCACTTCATCTGGGGGGCAGGGCCAGGTGGCGTCGCCTGTGCTCCAACCCAGCATGCAGCTCTCCAGGGCCTGTGGCCCTGGGGGTCTGTATAAGGGTTGCCAGGCCATGCACCAGCCACCACCCTGGCAGACTGGCCAGAGCGGGGCTGGGCAGGAGTGCCCTTGGGCTCCCTCCAGCGAGAGGGGGTGGGGGAGCCTGGAGTGGGGGGCCCAGACTGGGGTCACTGCAGTGGGGGCCAGTTAATCTAGCCCTGACCCCATCTGGTGGTCTGTGTTTCATCCTTTCATGGTCAAGACCTCTGTCCACTGGCTGAGTCCTTCTCAGGTCTACCCCTTATGGAGTCTAGCACAGTCCAGGCCCACTTTGCCTCAGTGGCCACTGTCTGTCCATTCACTGTCCGCCTGGTGGTCCAGGGGAAGCAGGAGGGAGCTGGGCCCACCCATTTCTCCAGGCCCTGGCCCAGAGACCCTACGCACTCTTCCCGAGTGCTGCCTTGCCATCTCCACTCTATTCTGGCATGCAGTTCAGGTTCCCTGGGCCATGGCCTCACCTCCCCAGGTACCTGTTGCTTAGTAGCCAGGGCTGCATTCTTACCGAACCCTGGCAGCCTGCAGTGTGCTGTCCCTGGTCCTGCCTCCAGCACACCCTTCCTCTACAATGGTTAGAGGCAGGCTGCACTGATGTGTGGCTGGCTGCAGCCCCTGTTTGTACAGGCTCCTCAGCCCTGATTGGCTCCCCCAGCCCACAGCTCCTATTGGCTGTGCTCCTTTCCCTGTGGTTTTAACCCCTTCCCTTCCAGAGCACAGAAACTACCTTGCTACACCACACCTCTGATTTGGTTCTTATTTATTTATTTATTATTTGTAATACTGTAGCCTCCTTATAGATTAGGACCCCATTTGCTAGGTGCTGTACAAACAAGAACAGAAAAACAGGTCTTGCCGCAGTGAACTTACAACCTAAGTAAAAGGCTACATCTACGCTACAGCACTTAGAGTGGTCTAGCTGCACTGATGCAAGTGTGCAACTGTAGCACTTGTGATTGAGGTGTTCTAAACTGACGGGAAAGAAATCTTAATAATTTCTGCCTCCATGAGAGATGGTAGCTATGTCAGCAGGAGAAGTTCTCCTACCAATATAGTGTTGTCTGTACCTGCACTTAAACTGGTATATCTTGTGTTGCTGAATTGTGTGGCTTATTCACACACCTGAGCAATGTAAGTTGTACTGAAGTAAACTGTATTGTAGACAAGGTCTGAGTCAGAGAGAGAGAAACACTATTCTACTCTTACTCTGTCTGTCTGTGCATTATTCAAGTGGGAGTGCCTACCCAACGTGCAAGGCAGTGGAGAAGAATCTTATTTTAAGACTTTGTAAGGATATTAATGATGCTATGTATTATTGCAAAAACGACTCAGCTATTTCTGTCATGATCACTTTTAAAAATAAGTCACACTGTGAATTGTTACAAAAATAGCTCACTTTTATTGAATAGTTGTAGTAATAGAGAGAGGGGCAGCATGACCCAGTTTGGCAAGGGTAGAGCTGAGAGCCAATTCTCATTCAGCCATTGTTTTTACTGTGGGCTCTTGGGCAAGTTACTTTAATAATATTGTTTCCTCTCCTTTAAAACATCCATTTAAAAACATCACCATTCACTGAGGCAAAAGCTGAAAGAAAACTTTACACCTAGCTCTGCCCAGTCCCACTTAACCCTGCTGTGATCTGTGCCCATGTACATGCAATGAATCTTTCTTTAGTTGCAAATTTTACCAGATGAGCGAGGAAAACTCATTGTATGTGATTTTCGTAAGCTAATAACAAAGTAAAGTCAAAACCAATTTTCCCCCAGAACAAACAGTGGTCTCTTAAGACCATTTTCACATTTCAATGCCCAATTGTTACACTGTGAAGACTGTTTTTGCTTTCTTTTTTTATGTTCCTCTTTCCTCCACCCCACCCCATGATTAGTAGTTTTTTATTCAGGATCAATTAGCTTGTATTTTGGTTCTGTCATCCTTGGCAGCGTCCTCCTTTTAACACATTGAAAGCATGTTTTTTAGTGGTGTGTATTTTTTCTTTTTTTAAAGATTCTTATAGAGACCAAGTCTGGTGCACTAGAGTTGGTTCTGAAGACATTGAAGGAAACATTGGAAGTGTATACTTCACCATTGGGGAAAGCAGTTCAAGTTTCTGAGGAGGTGGTGAGTACATGAATGCTTAATAATTGGTTAAATTAGTTAAAAAACATGGAATCATTGACACTGTTCTTTTAGCATAGTTTGCACACATTGAGGAAATTAAATGAAAGAACAAAGATTACCAAGAAAACCTTATTATTAGTCATTAATTTGTTCATTTATCTAGGTTATCCTCCTTTCTTTACTATAATTATTGTATTTAATTTTCTAGATAGCTTAAGGCACCTTAACCAGCTAAGTGAACAACCTTGACGATCACTTTTCTGTTTTCTCTTCAAACATAACAACAGCTCTGTTGAATAGTAATGGGTTGGAAGAATGATCTTTTTGTTTAAGAATAGGACTGGACAACATCATGAGGCCTGACTTGCATTTCTGGCTCTGGCAAAGCCTTCCTTTGTGACCTTGAGAAACCAACTTTCTCTCTGCAAATAAAATTTTCAAAATCATCTAAATATCTTTGGAACCTAAATCCCATTTTCATAAGTGCTTTAAGCACTTAGGCCTAGGTCCACAAATAGACGTTGGTATTGTTGAAAAAACCTGAATTCCAAGGGTTTATTTATCCTCCATTTTCTTTACAAGGTTACAAAAGTTATTTCATTTTTTAATAAATGTTTATAAACTTGTCAAAGACCAAACACAGATCTTACCCCTTTCCTTGTGAATAGTGCATTATGCATGAAATCCATCTAAAGCACATTTGTTCATCTCTGTTTACAGATTTCATGCGGTACAGAATATTTCGGCATTATAGCAGCCTGATTTTTATTGATCACATTATCAGTGTGACATGCTAAGTTACTTTCACTGAATTATAGCGTTGATCTGTGAAACAGATTCCAGGAAACAGTTTTATAACTTGGATTTAAATAAGCAATAATTTTATTATTACAAGTTCCAGAGGGGTAGCCTTGATAGTCTGTATACAGTAAAAATGAGAGTCCTGTGATGCCTTAAAGACGAACAAATGTCTGACAGCGTGGATTGAAGTCCACTAAAGCTCATGCCTGAAGAAATTTGTTAGTCCTTAAGGTGCCACTGGGCTCTCGTTGTTTTTCTTTTACAGGCTGTACTAGGTCTGAAAAGAATACTTGGATATTTTACAGAGGCTTTCCATCTAATAAATACTTTTAAATTGGTTTTCAATGCATGTTCAGTAGTATGTTGCTTTGTAACGTGCTACTTAACAGTATCTTCCTGAAGATGCTTATGCTAGCCTTGCAGTTCGGCATCACCACATCATTTTCATTGAATTGTGTTTGTGTTGCCTGGAAGGCAATGATTTAATGAGGTTGTTATTTGTTGGACTGTTACAATATGCCGTTGTTTATTCTTCAAAGCTGACTACAATCAGGGAAGAATTGACGGAAGACTCTGCTTTTCTTGTCGAATTAGAAGATATCTGTAACCAGCTACGATCATCAGGACAGGTAACCAGCCTGACTGTGGATGAAATGATGTGCCACGTTCCTTTTGTAAAGAAATACTCTACGACTATGCTGTCAAAGGAAAAGAGAGTGAGCCGTCGGACTTTCCTACCGCTTCAATCTACTCTGATTGCTGAGTAGTTCGATATTTGACTGCAAACTGTACTAACAGGAGCTCCGCTTAAATGTTTGAATAAATCATCTCTTCTTCCCCTCCTTTGCAGACAGATGCTTTATGCCGTTTGTCTAAAACAGAGTTTAAAACAAAATTGGGGGTTTCTTTAATTGAATTCTGATGCTCAAAATGTCTGGGCATTTGATGCACAATGAAAAATAAAGTAATCTGACTATATTTGAAGTTTCACTCTTGGGCTATGTCTACACTTGCACTTTTAAGTCGACTTAGTGCGTCTACACTATAAAATTAAGTCGACTTAAAGGGGACCTAGCAAAGTCGACCTAGAGCATCTCCACTTGATGCCTAGGTCGACTGGCAGGGGCTAGGGGGACCTTGGGCAGGTCCATGGTGGCGGGGGGGGGCACCCCTTGTGTACAATTGGGCAAAAGGGGACAGGGACCCTGGCAGGGCATGTGGGCAGGGTGTGATGCTGTCTGGATTTAGGGAAGCATTTATGATATTATTTTCTATTCATATATCATAAATGCCATAATCCATAGGAACTATGTCATATTTGGTATCAATAGAAAGGTAGTAATTTGTTGGGAACGATTATATAGTTTATGTCTAGGAATTCTATTTCGATTAAAAGTTAGGAATTTGGTGTTATATCTATACTTTAACTTGTATGATTCTGTGGGAACATCCCCAGACAGGATGTCACCAACCATTGTCTCCTTAATGTTAAGGAATCTGCCAGGTGATATGGGACCAGGGAGTAACCTGATGAGCCATTCAGGACATAAGGAATATAACCATTGTGTCCTTAATGGCTCATCAGGTTACTCCCTGGTTGCAGCTCTTAAATTAGACATTAGCGCCTTCAACTGTAGTAGGTGTATATTTAGAGCTTTTATGCCCATCAGATTTTAAAAGGTTGTATAAGGCATCTGCCATTTTTAATAAAGTTCTTTTCTCTTTAAATGGTCAGGGTATTGGTGTTGGCATCGCTTTTCGTATAAAATGTGAGTGTGGAGATGATCTGAAAGCCAAAAGGAAAGCTGATTCATAAGCCTGGATGTTGCCTTTTTAATATTCAACTTCAAAACAGGGATGGCACCAGTCAAAAATTCTGGATCCAAACCCCCCATGGTTTGGGAAGGTTCAGAGTTTTATCCATACTCTGCAATTCAAGCCCAGCTCTAGCTTACGGTATTCTAGAGCAGTGGTTCCCAACTGGTGCTACATAGAAGTAGTCTAGGTGGGATGCAGGGTTTTCATAACAATTACTAAGAATTTGCTCTTCCTCCCACTAATCTGCCTGTAAACATATAAATGTCCTTCTTGGAAAAAGTGGGATTTCTGTTTCTATCATGGTGGGACCCAGGTTCTTTGATAGAGTGATTGCTGGGATGTAAGATATGAAAGGTTGAGAACAAAGTGCTCTGCCTGTGGCCCTAGGCACTGTGGTCCCTGCTGGAGCCAAAGGAAGGAGAGCACTCATCTTCGGGACCCCTGGCTGCAGAAGGGAGCCACTGCCTAGGGATCCAGGTGAAGAGCACAGGGCTATAGGATGTATGCAGTTTCCCTACTGCAGTAGGACAGGAGATCTTCACTGAACTGCTTTTATCTGGTTGCAGTAGGGGGCAGGGTGGCCTGCTGGCAGAGACTAGTGGCCCTTCAGGGTTGTAAAAATGATATCTGTGGCCCTTGAGCCAAAAAGATTGGGAACCACTGCTCTAACCTATGAGTGAGTTATTAAAGTCCTCAAATCATGGTTTAAAGATTTTAAGGTATGCAATATCCATCAGCAAGGAAGCCGTGCCCCATGCTACAGAAGAAGGTGAAAACCCTCCAGAGGTTTGCCAATCTGACCTGGGAGAAAACCCCTTTCTGATTCCAAATATGGCAGTCAGTTAAAATCTGAGCATGTGGACAAGACTCACCAGCCGGACTCCCAAGAAAGAATTCTCTGTAATAACTCAGAACCCACCCCATCTAACGTCCCATATCAGACCATTCTCATGTCTACCACCAGTAGTCAAAGATTAGTCAATTGCCAAACTAGGCTGTCCCATCATACCATCCCTGCCATAAATTTATCAAGCTCAGTTTTGAAGCCAATTAAGGTTTTTGCCCCCAAGCATCCCTTGGAAGGCTATTCCAGAATTTTACTCCTCTGATGGTTAGAAATCTGCATATAATTTCAAGTCTAAAATTCCTGATGGACAGTTTCTATCCATTTGTTCTTATGTTCACACTGGCACCAAACTCAAAAAGCTCCTCTCCCTCCCTGGTATTAATCCCTCTGATGTATTTATAGAGAGCAATCATATCTCTCATCAACCTTCTTTTGGTTAGGCTAAAGAAGCCAAGCTCTTTAAGTCTCCTCTGAAAGGGCAAGTTTTCCATTCCGTGGATCTTCCTTGTAGCCCTTCTCTGCACCTGTTCCAGGTTGAATTCATCTTTCTTAAACATGGGGGACCAGAACTGCACACTATTCCAGATGAGATCTCACCAACTCCTTGTATAACAACACTAACACCTCCCTATCTCTACTCAAAATACCTCTTCTGATGCATCCTAGGACTACATCAGCAGTTGCCTTGGGACCCCTAGCAGCAGCTTCCAGCATTAGCCATTCTCTCCTCCCCACCCCACTGGAGTTCACCCCATGCTTTTTTTTCTGTGGTCTCTGAAAGAGGAAGATGCCAAGTTCCAAAGGGGTAGCTGTGTTAGTCTAGTTCAGCAAAACAAACAAGGAGTCGGGTGGCACTTTTAAAGACTAACAAATTTATTTATCGCATGAGCTTTCATGGGAGAAAAATCTCACTTTGTCAGACATTTGAAGATGAGGAACTTACAGAAGGGGAGCAAAATAAATGCAGGGAAGTGTTTGAATCCTAACTGCTGGAATCCTAAGTGGAGTACAGCAATTAGCAGGGAGGTGGGTGGAAGACAAGGAAAGTGAAATTATCTGTTGTAATGGGAAAAGAGGAAGAGTCTATTTGTCTCTTTTCCCCCAAGGCATCATGGGAGCTGTAGTCTCCCAGGCAGGATTTGCAGCACACGTGATCTTCTCAACTGTAAAAGTTAAGTTCCGAGGCCCCCTACAGTTAATTTAAGGTAGAATGAAAGGAGAAGAGTATTGTGTATTTACTCAGAAAGATATGTTCAACATTTAGGAGAAAAATAACTTGCTGTAAAATGCATTTTTCTGTGTACTAAAAGATAGTATGTCTTGTCTTTGTTACATTACCAATGTGTCTCTTCAGTTTTGCTAGATTTGTTTTGCTACATCTTCAAATGTATGTTTAGCACAAAAATGTGTACTCCTTGTACAACTTTTGTTCCCAGCGATGTATGTCAGTATTATGTAGCTCAGCTTTCCTGACTGATCAGGCCCATTCTTGATTTTTCAAACCGGTCCAAGCCCCTATCCTGCCTGCAACTTGAAGCTTTTTTAAAATGTTACCTTGTGCCACTAGTGTCCACTGTCCGCACAGGCCATGGCTGATCAGTCCTCGACCTTTGCTATTCTTTGCTTTTGCCAGCATGGAGGACAAAGCCACTAATGCATGGTTAGCCCACCAGCTTCCATCTGCTAAGCTCCCTATCATTTACTCTGTCCCTTCCATCCTGCCCCACCCCCTACCCCCAATTGATTAGGATGGAGGTGATGAACATGGCAATAGTGTGAGGTGCATTTCTCCACTCCAGTTGTTCCATCATTCTATTTACCATGGAATTATAAACATAGAGGTAAGTGAAGTAGGGACCAGAGAGGATTGCAGAAACTGGGTCACACTCCCTTTATCCTCAGGGCAGAAGGTTAAAAATCATGACTATGCTAATTGAATCTGATATCTTTTTGATGGTCATTTGTGGAATATGGTACCTGAAAACATATAAAATGGGAAGTACATCTTTATATGAGGGGAGGGGAGGGTATCATTTTTGCATCTCATCTGGCCTAGAACAAAGCATGAATGAAAAATGCCTAGACTAACTCTTGTTGGTACTTTAAAACACAGGTTACTTCAGGGGGTACTTTCCCTGTTACAGATACCTCTTGGGTAATAAATAAAACAAAGTATACATCAATCTATTATATTAATATTCTCCTGGTGTTAGAGGTTGTCTTTTTTTCCCTTAAGTATACTGAGTCTGTAATAAGTAGTAATAGTTTTTAGAAAGTTTGAAAATCAGGGAAAGAAAGTTTGAAAATCAGGGAAAGAAACTTAAGATGCAAAAAAGAGAGTTAATCTTGAAGAAAAGGCCTTCTTGTACTGTTACGAACCATCCCTGCACTACCACTACAACCTCTATTTTTAAAAAAACTAGGGAACTACTTGAGGGAAGTCTGAACCTCTTAAATATGAGCTGGAGTAATTCAGCACCATAATAAAATTATATGGCTTAATGATAGTGGCCCAAAAGTGTTTCGTTTAAGAATAAATAACACCTAGTGGAAAACAAAGGAGGCAGCCAAATAAGAATAAATAGCAAGTTCAGAGAAGGAAATAAAGGCAGCTAACATTCAGAGTAAAATGATACTTGCCAAGATGTTTACTATAACTTTTCTAAATCATGGGAATATATTCATTTATCAAAGAAGATAAGAGTATAAGCAAACTCTGTGGTTATTTTCTTATGCTTTGTTACATCCATGCACAGTTATGTTCAAATTAAATGTCAGGTTTTAAGCAATTTGCCAGTAATCTCGCAAATTGTGCAAATTGTGAAGTTACGTGATCAAAAAATCACAGGGCAATATCATATTGTCTATAAATATAGGGCTCAGTCAATCAAAGTGCTAAGCACTTAACCACGTGCTTATTTTAAGTATATGAGTGGTGTGACTGAATGTGGGCCATGGGTGACTAGAAGCCAGTGGAACTACTCGTATTTAAAACTAAGTACGCGCTTAAGCGCGTTGCTGGATTGGAGTAAGAATTCTCAGAATCCTGGGACATCAAGCCTTTCACAGGTACCTGTGTACCCATATAATAGAATACACTGTACAATACTGCATCCAGGCACAACAAAATACTTTCAAACTAAAAATAATTAGAATAAAAAATGTTTGAAGACAAGCCATATAAACAAAGCAAAATCAGTGTCTCAGAACTCAGGTGGTAGAGTTGTTTTGCTTGACAGGTGACTGAGAAAAAGGAAATTCTATTTCAAAGTAATAAATACTCTGGTGAGAATTTCCTTATGTTTACCTTTTATTATATTTTTTTATGCAGTAGATAAATGATATATCACACTGCTTTAGTATATGATAGATTGATGGCTATATCAAATATTATTGTGTATTTTTATTTTTAAAATAATAAACTAAAATCCTTTTCCTGAACAATATAAAAGAAAAATAGAAAATCTGTGTGTGCCTCAGTTGCTGTTTAGGACTGTGACACAGTGGACAACAGAGGGAGCTCCTGCTCCTACTTTCTAGCAATATTAAAGTCTGATTAAATATGAATATTTTTTGATTAATGAGATTACATGTAAGGCAAAGACAAAATTAAGTGTTTGACCAGCTAGCAAACCAAGCCTGCTGAAACAATATGAAATGGGAAATTGGGGATTTATTTGATAGTGTCTTTTGTGGTAGACTCTAAACTGGATGTTTATGACCTTTAATTGGAAAATTGCCTCAATAAATTGACAAAAGTAAAACAATCTCTGACAACTTCATGGTAGAGGGAGTTTATAGCGTTCTGAATGGTATGCATGACAAAATAATCCTATAATCAAAGGGTAGGGAATAATATATAATATTTTCCTTTGAAAATTTTCTATAATTCCTAATGCTTTACTGTAATTTATCAAAATTTAAAAGTGTCTTTTAGGCTGAGGCATACCAGCTCCATATTTATGAACAAATTTAGTACCTCTTCAGGTTATATAGGGATTAATATTCATACACTTTTCAGAATAAGGTGTGTACTGTGGTGCTTGCTAAAGATTTTTCTTTCTACTGTCACTTTATACATTGTCATTTCTTCTGGTTTAATATCTTTTTGTTGCTTCCACCCCCCCGCCACCCCCAAGAAGTAATTTGAGAGCATATTTTAGGATTCTTCCCACTTTGTTTTCCTTCCCAACAAAACCATCATTTGTCATGTTATTGATGGGAGAGAAGGAATGTTCCTAGGCCTCAAAAAATGTCTTGATTCTTTTTTACACAATATCATAGACTAGTTTAAATAACTTTAAAAAAAACCCTTCAGATCCTTGTTGGCTAAGGTAGGCATGGAGCATAATACATGTTACTACTGCTATCCTATTTACTTTTTATTTTTTTAAAGAAAGCTGAGAGTGCCAGAATCCCGTAATCACCTGACTCCAGGAACTGAAACTTTAAGGAAAACACCAACATCTCTTTTTAGAGATAGTGTTGTATTTCAGTAACATGTGGATCCCACAACTCACCTTCCATAGCCGCTTTTGGAATTCTCCATTACCATGAAGCTCAGATGGCAAGGAAACTGTGGGAGGGTGGGAGCTACAGGTAGGGCATGCACACTTAGGCTATGTCTATACTTGTAATTTTAAGTCGACTTTAACTAAGTCGATTTAGCATGTCCACACTTAAATTTAAAGTCGACTTAGGGGGGAACTTACAAAGTTGACCTATAGCATCCCCACTGGACGCCTAGGTCGACTTCTAGGGGCTAGGGGGCCCTTGGGCAGGTCCACGGTTGCAGGGGCGGCACTCCTTGTGTACAATGGGACAAAGGGGGACAGGGATCCTGGCAGGGCATAGGGGCAGGGTGGGCAGGGTGTGACGCTGTCCAGATTTAGGGAAGCATTTATGATATTATTTTCTATTAATATCTCATAAATGCTATAATCCATAGGACCTATGTCATGTTTGGTATCAATAGAAAGGTAGTAATTTGCTGGGAATGATTATATAGTTTATGTATAGGAATTGTATTTGTATTAGAAGTTAGGAATAGGGTTGTTATATCTATACTTTAATTTGTGTGATTCTGGGGAAACTCCCAGACAGGATGTCTACAACCATTGTCTCCTTAATGGCTCATCAGGTTTCTCCCTGGGCCCATTGTACCTGGGAGCTTCCTTAACATTAAGGAGACAATGGTTGTAGACATCCTGTCTGGGAGTTTCCCCAGAATCACACAAGTTAAAGTATAGACATAAGAACATAAGAACATAAGAAAGGCCGTACTGGGTCAGACCAGAGGTCCATCTAGCCCAGTATCTGTCTACCGACAGTGGCCAGTGCCAGGTGCCCGAGGGAGTGAACCCAACAGGCAATGATCAAGTGATCACTCTCCTGCCATCCATCTCCATCCTCCGATAAGCAGAGGCTAGGGACACTATTCTTAACCCCTTTCTGGCTAATAGCCATTTATGGACTTAGCCACCATGAACTTATCCAGTTCCCTTTTAAATATTGTTATAGTCCCAGCCTTCACAACCTCCTCAGGTAAGGAGTTCCACAAGTTGACTGTGCGTTGTGTGAAGAAGAACTTCCTTTTATTTGTTTTGAACCTGCTACCCATCAGTTTCATTTGGTGACCCCTGGTTCTTGTATTATGGGAGTATTTAAACAACTTTTCCTTGTCCACTTTTTCCACATCAGTCATAATTTTATATACTTCTATCATGTCCCCCCTCAGTCTCCTCTTTTCCAAGCTGAAGAGGCCCAGCCTTTTCAATCGTTCCTCATACGAGGCACTCTCCAAACCCCTAATCATTTTAGTTGCCCTTTTCTGAACCTTTTCTAGTGCTAGAATATCTTTTTTGAGACGAGGAGACCACATCTGTACACAGTATTCGAGATGTGGGCGTACCATGGATTTATATAAGGGCAATAATACATTTGCAGTCTTATTTTCTATCCCCTTTTTAATGATCCCTAACATCCTGTTTGCTTTTTTGACCGCCTCCGCACACTGTATGGACATCTTCAGAGAACTATCCACAATGACTCCAAGATCTTTTTCTTGACTCGTTGTAGCCAAATTAGCCCCCATCATATTATAGGTATAGTTGGGGTTATTTTTTCCAATGTGCATTACTTTACACTTATCCACATTAAATTTCATTTGCCATTTGGATGCCCAATCACTTAGTTTTGTGAGATCTTTTTGAAGTTCTTCACAATCTGCTTTGGTCTTGACTATCTTGAGTAGTTTAGTATCGTCTGCAAACTTAGCTACCTCACTATTTACCCCTTTCTCCAGATCATTTATGAATAAATTGAATAGGACTGGTCCTAGGACCGACCCTTGGGGAACACCACTAGCTACCCTTTTCCAATCTGAGAATTTACCATTTACTCCTACCCTTTGTTCCCTGTCTTTTAACCAGTTCTCAATCCATGAAAGGACCTTCCCTTTTATCCCATGACAACTTAACTTACATAACAGCCTTTGGTGAGGGACCTTGTCAAATGCTTTCTGGAAATCTAAGTACACTATGTCCACTGGATCCCCCCTGTCCACATGTTTGTTAACCCCTTCAAAGAACTCTAATAGATTAGTAAGACACGATTTCCCCTTACAGAAACCATGTTGGCTATTGCTCAACAGTTTGTTTTTCTATGTGACCGACAATTTTATTCTTAACTATTGTTTCAACTAATTTGCCCGGTACCGACGTTAGACTTACCGGTCTGTAATTGCTGGGATCCCCTCTAGGGCCCTTTTTAAATATTGGCGTTACATTAGCCGACTTCCAGTCTTTGGGTACCGAAGCCATTTTAAGGGACAGGTTACAAATCTTAGTTAACAGTTCCGCGACTTCACATTTGAGTTCTTTCAGAACTCTTGGGTGAATGCCATCTGGTCCCGGTGACTTGTTAATGTTGAGTTTATCAATTAATTCCAAAACTTCCTCTAGTGACACTTCAATCTGTGACAGTTCCTCAGATCTGTCACCTACAAAAGCCGGCTCAGGTTTGGGAATCTCACTAACATCTTCAGCCGTAAAAACCGAAGCAAAGAATCCATTTAGTTTCTCTGCAATGACTCTATCATCTTTAAGCGCTCCTTTTGTATTATCATCATCAAGGGGCCCGACTGGTTGTTTGGCAGGCTTCCTGCTTCTGATATACTTAAAAAACAATTTGTTATTACCTTTGGAGTTTTTGGCTAGCCGTTCTTCAAACTCCTCTTTGGCTCTTCTTATTACACTCTTGCACTTAAGCTGGCACTGTTTGTGCACCTTTCTGTTTGCCTCACTAGGATTTGACTTCCACTTTTTAAAGGAAGTCTTTTTACCTCTCAGTGCTTCTTTTACGTGGTTGGTGAGCCATGGTGGCTCTTTTTTGGTTTTTTTACAGTGTTTCTTAATTTGGGGTATACAGTGAAGTTGGGCCTCTATTATGGTGTCTTTAAAAAGCGCCCATGCAGTTTTCAGAGATTTCACTTTAGTCACTCTACCTTTTAGCTTTTGTTTAACTATCCCCCTCATTTTTGTATAGTTCCCCCTTTTGAAATTAAATGCCACAGTGTTGGGCTGTTGAGGTGTTCTTTCCCCCACAGGGATGGTGAATGCTATTGTATTATGGTCACTAGTTCCAAGCGGTCCTGCTACAGTTACCTCTCGGACCAGCTCCTGCGCTCCACTCAGGATTAAATCTAGAGTTGCCTCTCCCCTTGTGGGTTCCCATACCAGCTGCTCCATGAAGCAGTCATTCAAAGTATCGAGAAATTTTATCTCTGCAATATGTCCTGAAGTGAAATGTTCCCAGTCAATATGGGGATAGTTGAAATCCCCCACCATTATTGGGTTTTTAAATTTGATAACCTCCCTAATTTCCCTTAGCATTTCATCATCGCTCTTACTATCCTGGTCAGGTGGTCGATAGTAGATCCCTAATGTTATATTGTCATGGAAGCATGAGATTTCTATCCATAGCGATTCTATGGAACAAGTGGATTCGCTTATGATTTTTACTTCATTTGAATCTACATTTTCTTTCACGTATAGTGCCACTCCTCCTCCCGTACGACCTGTTCTGTCCTTCCGATATATTTTGTACCCCGGAATGATTGTGTCCCACTGATTGCTCTCTGTCCACCAGGTTTCTGTGATGCCTATTATATCAATATTCTCCTTTACCACTAGGCACTCTAGTTCACCCATTTTATTATGTAGACTTCTAGCATTTGTGTATAAGCACTTTAAAAACTTGTCCCTGTTTATTTGTCTGCCCTTTTTTAATGTGCCAGATTCTTGGTCATGTGGCTGTTTATCATCGGATCCGGCCCCCTCACCATCCTTTTCTGTCCTCTGTTCCTGACTATAACTATAACTATAACCTGGAGATTCCCTCTCATCAGACTCTCCCTTAAGAGAAGTCTGTGTCCGATCCACCTGCTCCTCTGCAGCAGTCGGCTTTCCCCCATCCTCTAGTTTAAAAACTGCTCTACAACCTTTTTAATGTTTAGCGCCAGCAGTCTGGTTCCCTTTTGGTTTAGGTGGAGCCCATCCCTCCTGTATAGGCTCCCCCCATCCCAAAAGTTTCCCCAGTTCCTAATGAACGTAAACCCCTCCTCTCTACACCATCGTCTCATCCACGCATTGAGACTCTGAATCTCTGCCTGCCTACCTGGCCCTGCGCGTGGAACTGGGAGCATTTCTGAGAATGCCACCATAGAGGTCCTGGATCTCAATCTCTTTCCTAGTAGCCTAAATTTTGCTTCCAGGACATCTCTCCTACCCTTCCCTAAGTCATTGGTACCTACATGTACCACGACCACCGGCTCCTCCCCAGCACTACACATAAGTCTGTCTAGATGCCTCGAGAGGTCCGCAACCTTCGCACCAGGCAGGCAAGTCACCATACGGTTCTCCCGGTCATCACAAACCCAGCTATCTATGTTTCTAATGATCGAATCTCCCATTACTAACACCTGCCTTTTCCTAGCAACTGGAGTTCCCTCCCCCGGAGAGGCAACCTCCGTGCGAGAGGCAGCCTCAGCATCATCTGGAAGGAGGGTCCCAACTATGGGAAGGTTCCCCTCTGCTCCCGCTGACTGCTCTGCTTCCCTTGGGCATTCTTCCTCCTCAACAGCACAGAGGCTGTCTGAGCGGAGGTGGGACAATTCTACAGTGTCCCTGAAAGCCTCGTCGACAAACGTCTCTGCCTCTCTCAGCTCCTCCAGTTCCGCCACCCTGGCCTCCAAAGCCCGCACGCGGTCTCTGAGGGTCAGGAGCTCCTTGCACCGAATGCAGACATACGACACCCGCCCACAAGGCAGGTACTCATACATTCCACACCCGGCGCAATAAACTGGATAGCCCCCACTCTGCTGCTGGGCTTCTGCCTGCATTGTCTCCCAGTTAATGAAAGGGTGGTTGAAAGAAAGAAAGGGGTTTTAGAGTATGGTTTTGAAGTATAGGTTATATGGGGACAGGGGACCAAGGAGGACCTATGGGGCCCCGCCCTCCCTTGAAACTCCCTTCTAAACTCCCTTGCAAAACTCCCTGTTAGCAGCCCCTGTTCATAGCAACCCTATTCCTAACTTCTAATACAAATACAATTCCTATACATAAACTATATAATCATTTCCAGCAAATTACTACCTTTCTATTGATACCAAACATGACATAGGTCCTATGGATTATAGCATTTATGAGATATTAATAGAAAATAATATCATAAATGGTTCTCTAAATCCGGACAGCATCACACAGGGCTCTGCCCTGCCCTTTGGGGAGGCATGCAAGGCTCCCCCTGTGCCGCCCTCCCCCCAGGAGGGAGGGCATTGGTGTAGTCCTGGGGTAGCCCTAAGTCGGGCTACCCAACATCTACACTGGCTTAATTCGACTTTAAAAAGTCGAATTAAGCCTTAAGTCGAAGTAATTCTAGGTTTAATAAAGTTGACTTAATGTTCATTAAGTCAACTTTATTTTCCTTAAGTCGACTTAAGCAAGCTGCTTAAGTCAACTTAAGCAAACTGTAATGTAGATGCAGAGTAAATTAAGTCCACTTAAGCAAGCTTAAGTCAACTTAATTTACAAGTGTAGACACAGCCTTAGAGTGGGCTTCCCCATCATCCCCACTCATTGTACCTTTAAGCCCTGCAGTAACTGGGCTCAGTTAACTGTTCTGTGGTGGGGGAGTTGATGATGCAAACTTGAACAAATTTTAAAAGTTGACAATGGAATAGGTAACTGAACATATTGTAGTCTTTAGACGATGAGTCTTAAATTCTCATGTGCATTAACAATCTCTTGTAAATGACATTTACATTTAAGATGACTTACATACACTTTAGTGACACAAAAAACCTTTGTGTGAATAAGAATTGGGACTTCAGGAATTTACAGCTTGATTTTTTTAAAGTATCTTCTTACTCACTGTAAATAAAGGAGCCAGTCTTATGATGTGTTGCATACAGATGGATCACTGCTACCATGCAGAGCCCAACTGAAGTAACTGGAGTCAGCAGAGCTTTACTTAGGCCAGAGATCTGCCCATATACCATATATGGCAGAATTGGGGTCCAAGAGACTATCCAATGCCATTTGTTAGAATAGAAACAGGAAACTAGTTCACACAATTTCACTTTACTTAATTAAAAAGAAAAGACCACTACATTAAGGTTGTTAGGCATATTAGTAAACTTCTCAGAAACATCTCGTTGCTATTCCTTACAACATCACCTCAATGGCAAAAAAAGGAGAAATAAAAGGGATAGATCTAGGGAAGAACTTCTTCTTTATGTTTTAAGTTTTATCAGTTCTCACATCAGAATGACAGAAAAAGAGAACTATGCTGGAGAAAGGATGATACATGTACAAAATTGTATTAGTGGTTAAGTACTTTCAGGGGAAATTCAGACCACAGAATCTGCTCTGCTCTACTTTTACTACCCTTTGTAGAGGTTTAGTTTTGTAAGTGCTGACAGATGCAAGCATTGAAGCCTCAAGTATCTCACACAATGGTAAAGTGCAATTACTCTCTATAGAAAAAGGAATTTATTGTGCCTATTTGGCTATAGGAGACATTTAATGACAGCCACAGAGGTGAAAACAGATTTGCATAATTAACTAAAGCACAATAAGATTCACATGTATTCACCTTCACACAGGCTCTGTGAGTGCTGTGTTAGTGTTTCATGAACTACTGAGTCTGAGACTGTGAGTTGTTGGGCATCTTCCACTCCTATTAACTCCAGTGGGAGTTGCTCACTACCTCCCAGAATCTGACCCAAGCTGTCCAGTTTCCTGACTGACATCAGTGGAATTACTTAACATTTACACTAGTATTTCTGTGAGCAGATTCTGGCTCATTATTCTTGTGTAAGACATATTGCCCACAATGGGAGTAGGGAGTATTCTTAACTTTAGTAATTTGTAAGGCCTTCTGTTCCCTTCCATACCTCAGATATGCTCCTGCACTAGCTCTTTGCTCCACACCATGCTCCTGAGGCCAGTCAGCTGATTTATGGCTCCTCTATGGCCTGGCTCCATATATCTTTTTTCCTCTTTAGTCCACTTATCCAGAGCCAGCCATGATTTGCCCATTGTGATCTATTTATAGTACTGCTCTTTCCCTAACATTTAAAGATCAGTATTATGTCTAAGAAAAGCAATTCTTCATGCTTGATTTGCCACTGGGACTATTACACATGCTATAGCATTTTGCTCACATAAACATCTTGTCTTCCTATTTGCTATGGCCTGGGAATAATTATACATGGTTTTTTCTTATAAATTTTCAAGGACAGTCTTCTAGGAAATGGGACAGACCATTAATGTGTATTTTGAGAAAGATTTATTAGTAAATTAATCTTGGCAATTAATATGAAGGCATGAATGATACATATTATGGAAAATACTGTCCTTCATTTTTAAATGACATCTTTAACTAAGTATGAATAATCAGAAAGGGGTCCAATGAAGGGTGGCAGGAAGAGACGAATGTATCAACATCTTAGAACAAATCATGCTGTTAATGTTCATTTTATCGGAGCTTTTGTTTTCTTGCCAAGATGAATTTGGGTTTCTGCCTTATGTGAATTAGGGTACAGCACATGGTTGGGAAAAAAAACGAGATTCAGAGGGATAGATTAAGTGGGAATAGATTATTTAATAGCCATGATAGCCTGTTAAACAAGTCAGTGAAGTACTGATTGATATATTCTTTTACAAAAACATGGAGAATTACTATCATTATAATTAATTCAATTAATTTTCACTATGTAATAAAGTAATTGAGGAAAATCTGCTGTAAATGTAACACTGGATTGAATAGCATCTCTTGCTTTCTGGTCCCCAAGCACAGATGAGGCCATAGTCTCCCCATTCTGCCATGTTCATTATCAGTGGCTGTCCTGAGAAGTGAAATGCTTTCATTAGGGATGGGTGAACTATTTCGAATGGAATAAGAGCATTTTGAGGATGATAGCTAAGGTAGTTAGTTTATTTCCATTTTTCTGTACCTCTGCACTCAATAATTCCTCACCCTTACACAATGTTTTCACAACTTCCAAGCTGAACGTTAACCAATGAGGCTTCCACACCATTCATGGGATATTGTTGTTATTAGCTTCTCCCATTTTACAGAGGCCATCGAACACTTGGGAAGCATCATAAACAGTGCTTGAAGGGTGCTCAAAAGATATGGACCCTTGTATAGCAGCAGCTGCTGCTGCCATGTTTCAAGCCCTATAGCAGCCTCTGTGGGGACAGTGTGACATCAGGTATGTTACAAAGATGTTGATTTATAGATAGCAAATTGTTCAGCAGTAAAATGTGGGTTCTGAGGAAAGCTGAATAGCAACAGATTGACTTTTTTTATTCTAATTTTCTTTCTCCACTGCTCCATACTAAATGACAAGATGAGATCAGAAATGAAGATATTTGAAGCCAAACCCAGCAACCACCTCCATTAGCACTGGTTCCATTTCAGCAGCTTTCTTGGTACAGCCATATTTGGATAAAAGACCAATGAATTATGGAGTGTGTTTATCAAGAAATACTGCTAAATGGACAGTGATCATGTAGTTGCCAGAATGTTGCTGGTGCGAGAGAAGATCGATGGTGAATATAAACTGAATATCCATCTGACTACCTTAAGGACCTAGTTAGAAAATTATCTAGATGGTGCTCAATCTGCAAGGAAGGTACATCCTTTGGGAATTGCCATGATGATGATTTTACAGAGATTCAGAAAGATTTATAGCTAATATTTCAAAAGTAGCCTCTCATTTTGGCTTTAGACATTGAGGGTCTCATTTTTCAAAAGTGATTACAGCTGGAATTGTGGACATTTAGAACCTCAAGATCAGGCACAAGGTTCTGTAGTTGGATATCCAAAAAAAGAAGCACCCAAATATAGAGTCCCCTTTTGAAAAATAAATCCCTAATACTTGCTGAGAGTCACACAGTAAGTCCATGGCAGAATCCTAACTAGAACTCCGTTGGTACTGGTGCATGCTGTGTGTACTAGACCATGATATCTCCTTCCAGGACCCATGCTAGCACTAAAAGCAGAAACTCCAAATTAACATTGGAAAGAGCAAGTTTTCATAGAAATTTCACTTTGGCTGCAAGTAAGAAGTACAAGAAATCTTAACAATTTGAAACTTAGAAATTTCCAATCTAATTTTTCAAACCCAAAATAATTTGATAAAATTGATTTTATCTCAAAACTTAACTATTTATATTATTTCTGTTTTCTATAATTATTTTATCATTAGCACTTATCTCTATTGCAGTAGTACTCATAGCCCATATTCAGAATCAGGGGCCCACTGTGCCAGATGTTGTAAAAATATATAGAGCAGCTCTTCAGTTAGTATAAAATGAAGTCAGTGGAGACATAACAATTTCTACCAGCTGGAGATCTGACGTGTGGGCCCGGGCCTGAAAAACCAGTCTATATAGAACTAGTTCTGAGAAAACTGATTAAAAGACCACTATTAAGAGTTTTATTCAGTGAGAAGACATAAAATAGGAAAGATGCTTTCTGTTTCCACAAGAGATCTTGAGGGCAAAAATGAAGGTATAAAGCTGAAATATATCATTTAAAAAAAAAACTCTTGTAAAAGTCATAGGGCCAAATCCAGCCCTATTGAAAGTGAGAGAGACTCCATTTAACACAGTTGATTTATACTTGTTTATATGATAGCTAATTCTGGCCCAAAGCATTTAATTTATTCATTATCTAATGGAAATAAAGTGTTAGAATTTTCAAATCTTTATGCCACATTATTATAAGCATCATTGTTAGTGAGGCTGATTTTGTATTCTCTAACTTCCCTTTTTTTCTTTTTCTTTTTTTGTCTTTTTCAATGACTAGCTAAGTATTTACTGTTGACCCAGTGGCAAAATCAGAACAGATGCCTGGAATGAAGTGACAGATTGCAACTTTTACTAATCTTTTAACACAGAGAAGGGGCCTATTCCACCCTATAGTGAGACAGAGTGGCCTCCCTTCAATACAGAAGGGGTTAACTCCCCCTGAGCTAACATTGTCCTGCCCCCTCTACAGGAAATGCAGGGGTGGAGTGGGAAGTGTAAGAACTGGGCTCAATTGGGGTCAAAGCAGGGAAGGAGGCTGATGGACCTCTCAAGAAGTTGAAATCTCTGCTGAGCCTTTGGCCTGATGAAGAAGGCAACCTACTGCCCTGGGAGTTGGAAGGGCCACCTGACTATGAGACTGAGGGCTAGCTACAAGCAGTGATGGAGCAGACCAGCAGGAAGTGGTAGGAAGTAACCTAGGGAAACAAGACTTTGGTCCAGTTGTGCTGTTGGCATGTGAGGTGGTGGCATCATGTTTCTCCACTGAGCAGGTTCCCTGCTGCTTCTGAAGCCCTGGGCTGGAACCTGGTGGAGCAGGATGGGCCTGTGCCCTCCTAACCTCAGCCCTGTACATGGAGATGTTTGTGTACTAATCTTTAGGCCAGCAATAGAGACTGTTTAATTGCTCATCCCACACTCAGAAGGCCTCTGTCATAGACTACTGTTGTCATGACCTTCCCACACCCCCAGCCAGGAGGCCTGGGCTACCAGCTGTCTGGTTATTTGCTTAATCTGTCTGTGGAGGTTTGAACTGCTGTTTGGGCCTCTGGGCAGCTGCAAGGCAGGTGCCTCAACATAATGTCCGGTGGGCATACTGACTCCCTGTTGCCCCTGCAAGGGGGTGCCCTGGTCCCAAGAGGCAGTAAAATTACACTGCTCATCACCTATGCTCTCCTATAACAGGCACTTAATTGATTCCAGTGCAGGATTACAAGGTTCCTTATCATATAACACATTAGGCTGGGGAGGTTCTCATCAGCCTATCCTCCAGGACTCAGAGAGCTGAGTCCTAGCACCTTCTCTCCATGACAGGAACAGAGGGTGCAGAAGGGTGGGGCCCCTTACCTTGACTCATGAAAGGCAAAAAGTCTCATCCTATCTCATGAGCCCAACTCACTGCACCAAAATCCCAGGTCTATTACTGCTGGAAACCATCTGCAAACAATAACTCCACCCCAGTGCTTCAGTAATGTACTAAGTGATTTCCTACTTAATCCACTGGGGCTTTAAGAGGCTGAGAGGAAGGCAATAAATTCCCTTGTACTCTGCCAAGTGGCCCATAGGAGAAAAAATTCCCTCCTGACCCTCAACTGATGATTGGCTAGACCCACAGCACCTGTCAGGTCAGGTTCCATTCCTAGTTTGGGGGGGGGGGGGGAGGGAAGCTGCTACAATGGAGCTGAAAGAGGCTCCACATGACCCTTCAGCCTTGTTAAATCCTGGGACCTGGGGTAGTCTGGCTAATCAGATGAAATGCTTCCTTTCCAGCTGGCTGGTGGGGCCAGAGAATCCTGGGGGGAGGAGTCACCTAGTTTCCCTTAGTGAGTGTCTGACACCCTTACTGCTGGAACTGTGCTCTTCATCACCATCCCCATCAGATTCCCCCATCCGTTCAGGCAGATGGATGGCATATCCAGGTGACTTGACAGGCAGATAACGAGACACACAAGCATGTTATCTGGCATTGCCTGGGGAGATTCTGTTGTGCCCACACAAAAAAATCAATACCTTTGTCAGCTTCTGTAAGATTTTCATTGTATCTTTTATGCTCCCAGTTTCCATTGTACAGTTCATGTTTATCTACAGTACTACATAGTAAACAACAGCAAGAATATTTTTTGTTCAGTATTTTATTGTTTTGCGGCAAATTAATGCTGTATCCTAGTCATATGTTCTGTAAAGAGGAACAAATTGGGGAGGGGATTATATTGGATGTAACTGACTACATACATCTTGTAGAGGGCCTTTCTGCAGAAGATTTCAAAGCACTTTCATAAGCATTAATGACCTAAGCAATTTGCCCAATTGCCGTATAGGACATCTTTGTCAGCACTGGAAAAAGAAACAGATTCCCTGTTCTGTGAGGTGGCTACTAGAGTCTAGCCCATGCTCATACACCAGGAAAGATACCTGTAATTTATGTGGGCAGACTAGAAGACATCATTTTTAAGATTATTAAAATATTGGCCTAATCCTTAATTTCTTTGTTCCAGAGGGGTAACCATGTGAGTCTAGGTCAGCCAAACAAACAAGGGACTCATTGTTTGTTTAATTTCTTTGGTATTTCTTAAAATAAACTTGGCCATTATTTAACTTATTGGGTAGTGATGTGTCTATTGCAAGTACTTCAACAGGATTTTCTGTATAATTCAGCATTAATTGAATGCCTTTAATGCTGCTGCACACAGGGCCAGATAGCAGCAGGGACATTTATTATTTTAAGTAGCATGTGGGCAGATGCAACATAAAATGAATTCTGGAATTATAGAAAGAAAGGCTTACCTTTAAATTTAAATGGAAATCACTAAATCTGTCCTAGAGAGAAATGACTGGTGTAATGTAGGAGTAATGATATATGAGCTAGTGATGGCGCGTTTGGCAACAGGGTCTGAGGAAATAGCTATGATGGCCTGGGAAGGAATGTATCTGAGGTGTGTCAGAACACATGGCAAGGATTTATGTGTTTTCATGGAAAGAACATGGGAAGTGGAAATAAAGTAAGGAAGCACCAAGATCTGTAGTAAACCAGAAATCCAGAATGATTTTTGTTAAAATGCGTGTGTTTGTGTGCCTTTCTTTTGTTATGCACAAATTGTGATATGTTAGGAACTTAAAAAAGCTACATATGCTACCTATGTACATAGGTAGTCCAAGTAAGTTATACATGCAGTGTGAATACAGTTAGTGTTGCCAATGCTGAAATTGTTATTCAATCAGTTTTGGTATTTGCAAACACCTATTGGTAATTTCTAAAGGGGTAGCTGTGTTAGTCTAGGTCAGCCAAACAAACAAGAAGTCCTGTGGCACTTTTAAAGACTAACAAATGAATACTTAAAGTTTTTCAGATTCTACCTGTGTCATAGCTAGTGTTTGGTGATAGGATCTGGGTCTATGCAATGCAGGCAAATTTCCCTGACCTATTATCCCTTGGCATAAGGGCTGGCTGAAATTTTTCCATCATGATTCTTTTTCAACGGAAGAAAATTGAAGATATTTGTATTTTGGTGAAAAGACAAAATATTTTGGCCAAATATTCAAATATCTTAATTCTGAAATGCTGCTGTGTTGCCTTATTGGAGTTGTAGTTTGGGTGCATCTTGCTCTGATTCTCCTCTGTAAAGCCTCAGCCAGATTATGTTTCCTGTGCAATTGCTATGATAATTGGCCTTTCCCACAATGAGAGGGGAGAGCATGGTTCATCATGGGAGAACTCCTCCAGTCAGGAAGCAACTATAAAAGAGAAAGGGTGCATGAAGCTCTCCAGCATTATTTCAACATTGAAACACATTGGTTTTCAGTCAAGATGATCCAGGAATTTTTTCCACATATTTAGAAATTCCATGAAAAACTGAGATGAAAACAAACATAATTGAAGTTTTCTGCAGGTAAAAAATTTTCCAACCATCTCTGCTTGTCATAGGTTGTTTGATACAGGTTCATGCTGCAAGTTACTGTACTGCTAAACAATGTTTACAAAGGCACTTAATGTAATAAAGGACAATAAAGATTTTTGTTTAAGGGAAGCTGTCCTAAGATTTTGCATTATCCTCACCTCCTAAAGTAGGTACAGGGCAAGCAGAAATACATGTATCTGATAGTGGTATTCAGTATCAATTCACTTACCAATTGCTACATAAGTATTGGCTATAAAAACTCCTATTACATTTCAGATACTGGTGATAATGGGCTCCTCTGGATGTATAATAAAATCCTATTCTATTGCCTGTGATATGAATGGCAATTTCATAATTTAATGGTGGCCACACAAGCCATGTAGCCTTTAGCTGACTGCATCCAAAGGAGTGAAAGAAATGCAAGTTGGCACGTACCAACAGAACAGTCCCCAAGCTTTGTCTCATTTTAAGTTTTCTTCTGTTGTCAGTTGTTGGCTACATGTGTGTTCTCCCAGTGTGTATGCTGTCCATAGATAACTGAGACACCAAATCACAGCTGGATTATCCAGTAATACCAGAGATCCATTTCAGTTACAAAGGTGCCAGGCCAGTTTGCTGTAGACAAAGCATGGTTCTATTGTCCCAAGACCTCTAACATGTATGTTTGTTACAGTGGATCAGCTCAATAAATGGCTGGCGTCACTTCCTGTTTTCCCCTCAACTGAACAAAGACACTCCCTTTGAGACCCTCTTTTATAAACTGATACAAACAAGTTGTGTATTGCCCCTCTGACTTGGTAAGATACCACCCATCTGATGTGGTAAGATGCTACCTTTTATGTTTGGCCAAAACATTTCTATCCATCATACTGGCATTCTGGAGAGTCATTATTATCTTGTTATCTTTGGGGTTTTGGGATGTTCTGGTACTTTTCTGGAATGTGCTTGCTGGAATGACTGTTCTGTAGCTAGTGCTTTTTTAGGAATGTGTGCGTTTGCCAGTTTCTGTGAACTTACAGGCAGGCTCATAGCCTGACTTCTGCTAATTTTATAACAGCAGGGCTTGACTGCTACTTTAGCTCAGGCCTCATACCTGGCCTATTATACTAGACCTCATGTCTCAGGCTATCACTTTGTACTACATTCTCCCACTTTTTACCTTTTTTATGGGAAATATGTTTACTCATCACCCTGGAGAAGTACAATTTAAGGACTAAAGGTGATCCAGTGAGCTAAACGCTGTTATATGGCCACCATTTATTGATATTCACACTCTAATGCCCCATCTGTTCCTTAATCTGCACGTTCTCTTGTATGACTGGACAAGTTGTATGTGCCAATTATTGTTATCCCCTTATGGTGGGCCTGGGAATGTTACACCTGAGACTATAATTGGGAAATGGGATTCAGAGTTATCCTTTGAGATCTATACGATGGGTTTTTATGAGAACCATAAGTGATATTGCTTTTGTGCTGGTACTATCTTTATTCCTATAGATCAATATATCTCTTTTGATTTATGAACTACACATGCAATATGAAATTGGATGTAAAGTTAGCTTATAAGCATATGCATATAATAAGTATATGAATATGAGTTTAGCAAAGCTTTTGATACGGTTTCCCACAGCATTCTCATCGGCAAGTTAAGGAAGTATGGGTTGGACGAGTGGACCGTAAGGTGGATCAAAAACTGGCTAGATCAACGGGCTCAGCGGGTAGGAATCAATGGCTGGATGTCTGGTTGGCAACTGGTAACGAGTGGAGTGCCCCAGGGGTCGGTCCTGGGGCCGGTTCTATTCAACATCTTCATTAATGATCTTGATGATGGAATAGACTGCGTGCTTAGTAAGTTCGCGGATGACACCAAGTTGGGGGGACTGGTAGATACTCTGGAGGGCAGGGACAGGATCCAGGGAGACTTGGACAAATTGGAACACTAGGCCAAAAGAAACCTCATGAGGTTCAACAAAGACAAGTGCAAAGTCCTGCACTTAGGACGAAAAAATCCCATTCACTGCTATAGGCTGGGGACCGATCGGCTAAGTAGCAGCGCTGTAGAGAAGGACCTGGGGGTTATGGTGGACGGGAAGATGAATATGAGCCAACAGTGTGCCCTTGTTGCCAAAAAGGCCAATGGCATATTAGGCTGCATCAGTAGGAGTATTGCCAGCAGATCGAGGGATGTGATAATTCCCCTCTATTCGACACTGGTCAGGCCGCATCTGGAATACTGTGTCCAATTTTGGGCTCCCCAGTACCGAAAGGATGTGGACAAATTAGAAAGAGTCCAGTGGAGAGCAACAAAAATGATTAGAGGGCTGGGGCACATGACTTATGAGGAGAGACTGAAGGAGCTAGGCTTATTTAGTCTACAGAAGAGAAGACTGAGGGGAGATTTGATAGCAACCTTCAACTACTTGAAGGGGTGCTCCAAAGAGGAGGGAGCTAGGCTGTTCTTGATGGTAACAGAGGACAGAACAAGGAGCAATGGTTTTAAATTACAGCTGGGGAGGTCAAGGTTGGATATTAGGAAAAACTTTCACACGAGGAGGGTGGTGAAGCATTGGAATGGGTTACCTAGGGAGGTGGTAGAATCTCCATCTTTGGAGATTTTTAAGGCCCGGTTAGACAAAACCCTGGCTGGGGTGATTTAGTGGGAGTGGTCCTGCTTTTTAGCAGGGGGTTGGACTAGATGACCTCGTGAGGTCCCTTCCATCCCTATTATTCTATGATTCTATGACATTAAATATAGTGTATGAATATAATGTATATAAACTTGAGTGTAAAAAAATCTAATGATGTTTAGTAATATGACCTACAGATATATATGTAAATGTGTTAGTAGATAAATATATATGCATGTTTATACCCATAAATGTTTCCTGTAAGCCCTCATCAATCCCAAAGCTTTTTTCTATGTGTTCAGTAACCACTCTTTTCTATGTAGGCATCAATAGGTAAAAATCTTGATAAATATTTCATTATTCTTTATACTTATTATCCATAATAAAATTTATAGTTTATCCAGTGTATTTTCTTGTGATGTAGATTTGTTTTCAGTTGGTGCCTGCATCTTAAATGTGTCACTAGAATCAGTGCTAGAAGATACCATGGAGGAATGCTGGGTCTTAGATTTATCTATTCAATTTTTGGGCCCAGTACCCAAAGAGGTTCCTTTCCCACTTGCTCCAATTTCCACACAGAGATGGAGTTATTATTTCCTATTTCCCATGTGAACTGTTCCTGTGCACTTCATTGTCTCACAGGATACTGTCTGCACATCTCAAACCTTTTCAGCTGATTATATGCCACATTGATTAATATAAAGAGTGTGGATGCGGGACACAGAGATTCATGTTAAAAAAAACTTCCATTGTTTACTTTAATTGAAATGAGTCCATTATACTTACCTTTCCCACTTATGTATGTCTCTTAATCAGCAAAAGAGCACAAAACATGTAATATATGGTTTAAACTTAAGCTGTATGGTATGGTTCCTCTATCTCTATCAGATACAGTGAAGGTCCCAATTTATCTATAATTGGCCATGGACCTAACCATTCTCTTTTAGGGAATTTTTTCTTGGGCACAGTTTCAATTTTAATCATTACTTTTTAAGTGAGTTCCTCATTCTTTCTACCTGCCCTCCAGCTTGAGGGTGGTATGGGATGTGTAGTGGGTGGTAGGGGGATCTTTGGCCCAACTGCCCATATCTCTGTATAGTTTAACAATATATTCAGATCCATTATCAGAATCAGTACTGTGAGTAAACCCCATTTAGGAAATATTTATTATATTAACATTTTAGCTGCTACAAGACTGTCTTCCTTCCTGGTTGGGAATGCTTCCACCCATTTACTAAAGCTCTCCACAATAACAAACAAACATGTTCCTTCTAGGAGTGGTTGGTAATGACCTCACAAAATCGACTTGTTAAATGCTGAAATGACCCTTCAAGGCTTAATCCATCATTTCTCCTCGCCCACTTCTAGTACGGTCTTGCTTTGCACATGTTAAGCAGCTGTGGATGTATACATTTAAATCCTCTTTCATCCCAGGCCACCAATTAATTCTTATTAATTCTTATATTTTTATTATTAAAGCAAAGGTCCCTAATACTGTATGTACATATAACAATACATGGTGCGGATAATAGATGGAGGGAGAACTGTATTGCCCTAATGAGGATGACTGAACGTTGCAGTTCAGGCTGTGTATTTTGTTAATTTACAAATCATAATCCCAGTGAATCCTGTAAAATTTATTTTGCTTTCAGGGATCTATGCACTGCGCTGAGAGAAACCCAGTTGATCTGTGCCTCAAGTAAGCTGTAGAAAGAAATGAACCAGTTAGGTAAATAATGTAGTCAGTTTCAGGAAAAGGGGCATTTAGCCATTGCAATATACCTTTCCTGCTATTGCTTTAATTGGGAAGTCAATTGGTTATCACCGATCAGCTGAAGATGTTTATTAGCAATCAATTTTTAGCACTGTGGTTTCATAGTAGCAAAGCATGCTGGCTACATACACAGTCTGACCTGATCCTATGACCTACGCTTCCCTGCATTTATTTTACTCCCATTCTGTAAGTTCTTCATCTTCAAGCATCTGACAAAGTGGGATTTTCTCCCACAAGAGCTCATGAGATAAATAAATTTGTTAGTCTTTAAAAGTGCCACCAGACTTCTTGTTGGTCTGAGTGACCAAGCCCTGTATTCAGCTTTGTCAGGTAACTGGAGGTCATGCTGTACAACAGTGCACTACCACTCAAAGAATCTGATTATGCAGCCATTTGACAGTAGAGACTGACATCAAAGTAAAATCATTTTTCACTTGTTGCAAAGTCAAACCACCTGTTTGATTACTGAAAATAGCTTGACCAGTGCTATGTGACACAAAAGTTTGTGAATGTGTTTGCTTTGGCAAAGTAAATACTGTCCTGCCTAGAAGGGTTGCAGACAGAGTAAAATTTATAGATGTGCTTTGGAAGTATCTCTTGAAGTGACACCTTCGATCAGGTATTTGCAAATTTTTCCGTGAGAACAGATTGTCTTGGATAGTATGGAACATGGAACAGCTATTTTGTTAATAATAAATTAAATGATTATAAGTGACTCAGCATCCTAGATGACTGCAGTGCATTACAGGAAGAAAATTATTCCAGAGACATGTTCCATTAGGCATAGAAATTCAAGGAGAGAGCCATACTTTAATCAGTGGAAACTGGTTTCATTGAGTAAGATTCGTTTGCCCTGCACATCATCTTAATTATTTTACTGGAAGCATGGAAGACTGCAAATATTAGAAGAACCTGCACTTCTGACAATGAATAGATCTAGAACACTACCTCTCCTGGATAAAGCTGATGTACAGTACCTGTACATGTATTACATTATATCTGAGATATTACAAGAAGCCAGTGAATATGAAAGGCAGTGGTTAAAGTATAATTTGACGGGCCCCGGAACTCTCCTAATCCCTGGGCCCCCTTCCCATATTGTCTGGGCCCCCTTCATGCAAGCCTCAGCCCATGTAGGCATTTCCAACCACTTCTCAGTGCCATATGCATCGGTTATCACTCCATAAACATATTTATAATTTTATATGGCATTTGTGTCTATATCTCCAGAAGGGTAGCCGTGTTAGTCTGTGTACAGCAAACCAATGAAAGTCCTGTGGCACTTTACAGACTAACAGATTTTCTTCGGCATAAGCTTTCATGGGCTATAACCCACTTCATCAAATCTGACAAGGGGCCACAGGACTATAAGGTGCCACAGGACTCTCATTGTTTATGTCTATATCAATTATTGCCACAAACTAGCAAACAATGCATAACACAATAAGTATTGTGATCTTTATATTCCCAATATGCACATTTCATTTCATTAAATGCAATGCCAAACTTGGAACACACAAATTTTAGTTCACTTTCACCAAATTCCAGTGACAGCTCTGTAGGGAAACGTGATGGGTCAAGTGCTTCAACAGCACGGCTTAGATGTTTTTCTGAGTTTGGCAATAATCTAGCATTCATATAGTCCCCTAAGGCCTGGTAAAACTGACATTTAGAAATTTCAATTTGCTTGCCAGCAATCACAGACATGTTTACACATACACCTTTAAAGCAACCTGCAGCAATTGCTTCACAAGCCTCTCGCTAGAACTCTGAATCACACTCTCCGCGAGCTATAAACACCTGAACTTGTCGACTTATCAACTTACTTGCTGTAGATAATGTAACATCAGCTTTTTGCAGCGACAAGGATAGGCCTGCAAGTTTCTCCAGAGCATCAAGCATGAGACCCAAGTTTTTAACAAAAACTGGATTCTCCAGGTTTCTTGCCATGCCAGCAGATTTTCCCTTCTCATGAAAAATCAGTTGATTTTTTTTTCAAGAGGTGACTATGGAAGGCTGCATGTGAGCACCAAACAGCTGCAGAGGCAACCTAAAGTACATCAAGTACGCAAACAATCCTAATAAGCTGGACTTCCAGATCACTCTCACATTCAGCCACCTATCTCAAGCACTTCTGCGACTGACTGTACAGAGCATACATTGAATCCACGAATGATTTAAAGTGATTAACTTCACTGCAGTATTTGATAGCATCAGCCACGGCCATTTCCAAACTGTGATTAAAACAATGCCAACTTATCAGAAGTGGAAATTGTGTCTTTAATTTTGCAGCAGCACCAGCCTTACTGCCTAAGATGACAGAGGCTCCATCTACACCTAAACCAATTCAATTATCCTTAAGAAATTCCTCCGTGAACCCGTGTGGTGTCAAACACTGCAGCAAAGCTAATACTACGCCATCAGCATCATTGCAACTATGGGTCAACCAGATCTCAGGCCACCCTCTCGAAAGGGGTCCCCACCACTGGGAGGGGTACCAGTGGGGCTCATGGGGTTCCTCCGGTGGCAGCCTTCTGGCAATCTGGGCAGGAGGCACAGTAATCCTGTACCTCCCAGCGTACTCCTGGCCAATGGAAGTGGGCGAGAATTCTCGTGAGGGTCTTATCTGCACCCAGATGGCCAGCCGCAGGGAGGGCCAGCTGGAGGACCGCTCTCTGGTGGGGTCGGGGCACTACCAGTTGTGCCTGTGGTTCTCCTCTTCGGGTATTTCTCTCGAACCAGTACAGCTGGTCTTGGCACAGCTCGAAACGTGGCCACTGGGCGGCCCATCTGGGGTCTGTCACCACTCCATCCATGGCTGCCAATTGTTCATAAGCATTACGGAGAGTGGGATCCTCTCACTGGTCCCGGCTAAAATCAGCCCCAGCATTCCCCGAAGTTATAGGCGCTTCTGGTGGGAAGGGCTTCTCCATCTCAGGTGGGCCATGGTCTGGGGGAGAATACGCAACCAGTTCCTGGGGTTCCTCTTCTGGGCTGTGGCTTCCATTGCTGGAGATGTCCTCTGCCCGGGCTTGGGGCTGGGATGTCTCTGGGATCAGTTAGTTGCCTCTTTGAGCCCACAGTTGCCCTACCCTCTGAAGCACCCAGGCGAAGTCAGGCCAGTCCCGACCCAAGATGACTGGGTACAGTAGGTGCGACTACAGTCCCACAGGGATGGTCTGAGTGACCATCCCCACAGTTAGGGCAACAGGGAGCGTGGAGTAAGTTCTCAGATCCCTGTGGATACACCGGAGGCCCACCTGGCCCAGAGCACATCCTTCCTCTGGGACCATACTTTGTAAAATGAGGCTCTGCCCACACCCAGAGTCCACGAGTACTTCCAGTTATCTCCCTATCTGGACTGGGACTAGCTTTCAGGGAGGTTGGTCCTCAGGCTCATCCTTCCTCTGTATATATAGACACAAAGGAACCATCCATAGTAGGGCATTGATCCTGCAGATGCTCCATCTGTCCATACTTGAAGCACGGGCCAGCCCCTTTGGGGTTCCCCTGGTTCTGGTCCAGGATTTCTTGGGGCTGGTCTTCCCAGCTTGGTGCTGGGGTCCTTGGGGCTCCCTGTGTCCCCCAGGTTGTCTGGACTTGCAGGCGACCCCAGCTGGGAGTCCGGACCCGGATGGGCGGAGTACTCCATGGGGCTTGGGTTGGCGGTTGCTCCCCAGGGCCCGTTTGCCCAGGAGTGGGGCTAGCCAAGATCCCACAATTCTTGGCGGCCAGGAAGTCCTCCAGTCGGCTAACGGCTTCACTCAGCTTGGCGGAGCAATGCCGCATGACCCACATCTGCCTCCGGCTAGGCAAAATATAGAGGAACTGTTCCATTACAATTAAGTCTATCAAGTCATCCTTAGAATGTCGATCTGGCTGGAGCCAATGGCAGCAGGCCTCCTTAAGTCCTTGAGCTAGAGCCCGGGGCTAGGTCCCCTGGTGGTAGACTTTCCCCCTGAACCGGCGCCAAAATGTTTTGGGGGTGATGTCCAGGACATCGAGGATGGCTCTTTCAAGGCCCGGTAGTCCTGGGCCGACTTGTCGGAGAGCACCCGATAAGCTGCGTGTGGGGCTCCCGTCAAGTAAGGGGCCAAAAGGATGGCCCATTGGTCTTGGGGCCAACTAGCTGCTGTGGCCACCTGCTCAAAGATCTTGAGGAAAGCCTCCAGATCATCATCAGGGCCCAGCTTTGTCAGTCGTGGCAGGAATGGGGCAATGCCGGCAGCTTGGTCCCAGCAGCCGCGGAGCTCGGTGAGCCGGTCAGCAAGGTTGCCAGTTGCTGGATGCTCTGCTGCTGCAATTCCTGCTGTTGGGCCCCCAGCTTGCGGATCATCTGCTGCTGCTGCTCCCCTCGGGCCTGCAGCAGCCGCCGCTGCTGCTGTTGTAACTGGGTCGCCTGCTGCTGTTGCTGGTGGTCCACGACCATTTCACGAACTGGTCCAGATCCATGAGTAAGCATCTCACAGCACCGCTCTCTGATGGTGGTGTTCTCACACAAATAGGTCGGGCCCCCCTTCGGGTCAAGAGGGTGGTGCCTGCATTCTCCATGTGTAGGCTGGTCGGCTTGAGTCTGGGTGCCGCCAGTCGGTCCACTGGCCAGCTATGCCACACTGGTCCACAAAAGGGTCAAGTGCCCCCAGCCCCTAGGCAGGGCAGGGCAAGCACAAGTGTCAACTGCCCCTGGCCACTCGGCAGGGCGGGGCAGCCACAAGAGTCAGTCGCCCCCGGCCCCTAGGCTCCAACCCTTTTTCAGCTTGGGTAGGAGGGGTCAGTTACTCCGGGTGATTGGAAAAAAGGCGGGGAGGGGGATGCAGGCCCACCCGACTCCACTGCGTCCCAGCCAAGGGCCCTGTCAGTGGCAAGGTGGTCTGCCACTGGGTCAGCGGGGCTCCAGCTGCAATGTGCTGGCACCCACCAGCTCTGCATCCAGCCACGCAGAGGCCAGCTGCCCCTGGGCTGCTTCCTCCCACCCCGGTGCCCAGGTACCTGGATCCAAAGGGACTTCTTTGGGGTCCATGGGGTAGATCGCTCAGGGAATCCCAACTAGGCCCTCAGTGTCCATGGGAGGCAGATCCAGCAGCTCCTCAGGTCCATCCGCAGAGGGCAGTTCCTCCTGGTCATAGGGGCCCACCACCACCGATGGTTCCTCCTGGGGGCTGGGGTCCTCGGCTGAGGGGAGCACCTCAAGGTCGCAGGGGCCCGGCGGTTCCTCGGGGTCATCCGTATGGAGAGGCACGAAGTCCAGATCGCGGTGCACCCAGGAACGCTTCCCCCAGTCTCTAGCTTCTGGGATCCCTTCCCAGTCACTGGGTCTAGGTAAACTGGGCAGGCCCTCAGGCCTGCTAGCCGGAGGGGATGGTGGTGGCCACAGTTCTTCTCTACAAACTCCTTTTGTCGGGCTGCAGTTGTGGATGGCCTGTTGGCAGAGACTGGTGCTCCTTCCAAATACCTGAATTCCCTTTTCTAGCCTTCAAACAACCTCTCAACTTCTCAAAGTTCGTCATCAAAAGCAAGCTCTCTGTGCAACAGGACACTCCCAACTCAGAGTGGCAGCAGACCCTGCCAGAATGACAGATGCAAAACCTGCTCCACTGTTACAAGGATAAACACCCTCCACAACATACCTTTCCAGATCCTGGGTCCTACGCATGCCTATCACAACATATGGCGTGCCTTTTCCAGTGAGGGAAACCAGCTAATCCCTGCGCTCTTAAACTCTCACAGAAAGTGATAAAAGACAAAAATACCATATCACCTGTGGGTGAACTCTTTCTTCACAAAGAGGTCAGCTACAAAGTGATCAGTCAGTCCTCATCTTCAAAGCAAACCTGCACAACACGCTCAAAAGATGAGCCTGGAGGCTGAAATTCATAACATTGCTATGCACTAAAAAATCATGGTCTTACTAAAGACACTGGATTTATGGTTTATTATAACAATCTGTAACCCACTAATATCCCTTTTTTGTCCTATGGCTACAGGACTGTTTCACCTTGAATGATTCCTTAGAATATGTGCTATCTACTTATGCCAAACCATCTGTTTGATCATGTATTTAACTATATACTTAGTACCTTTCCCAGACCAGAAGAATAGCTATGTGTAGCTCAAAGGCTTGTCCTTCTCACCAACAGAAGATGGTCCAGTAAAAGAAATTACCTCATCCATCTTCTCAGGAAACAAGTATTTACCAAATTACAGCATATGTGAGTCATGTTTGTTAACCACAGCTGCTCACAGAAAATTTGGCACAAGGACTTTATATATTGTTCTACCTTTTTTTGCATTTCATCAGCTCACACTATTATTCAGAATACAGTAGGGAGCCTATTACAAACCACCTTGAACATATCAGTGTATATTAATGATGCTAGAGTGGTCAATCTTTCATTTTCATGGAGTTCATGAAATGACTCTTTGAGATGATGTTATAATTTATACTAAAGTCATTTGTATTTCAGGATCTTTTCCCATAGTAAATACAATATTATTATGCTGCAGTGTGTTGGTAGCAGCCAGCCAAGAATGACTTTGATCTATGGGCAGTTGTAGGTTCTTTGGAGCCTCCTTTCATCCAGGCTAAAGGAAGAAGCAATTAAATACGCTTTTGTTTAGTGATAGCGGGTAGGATAGAAACCACTGCCCAAATCACATACAAGCATGGCAAGACTGGAGTAGAAGCTAAAGCCTTGGGAAGATATGGGAACTGATTGCAAATGCAGGGACTGGTGTTTGATTGGATTACAGCTATGTGTCTATATGCGAGGAGCAGAAAGATAGCAGAAAATTGACAGGAAGGTCAGAGGACAGCCAGAGAGCTACTTATAGTGTGGCCCTGGGAGGAAGCCAAGACAGTGAACTTCTTTTGAGCAGCATGCTGGCAAAAAGCAGTCTTGGATTTTTGAACAAGGAAACTGTCATGTGTTGTTTGTTCCTACTGTGTTCAGGGAAACAGGACTTTGTGTGCACATTCTTTATAAACAGACAGCATTGCATCCAAGCAATATATGACTCCATCATCAACCCACAAGCCCCTGAATATTGGCTAACCATTTGGACCAAACCAGCAAAACTATGTTGTGGTATTAAATGGAATTATATATATTTCAGATATATCTTGTAGGATCAGGGTTTAAACCAAATTAAATTTCTTGAGTACCACAGTTACTACTTGCTAAATCTGCATCCTTAGTTGGTTCTCTTCTTTATCTCCAGATGTGCAGAGAATTGTGATTATTGATCAGAAGGTGCTAAACAATTGATGGAAGTGTCTAAACTCACTTCTCTGTTTGCATGCTGTGCAGTAATGTAAATGTGTACTGTCTTGTTTTTCTGACATTTAGAATGAACTTACTCTCTCGTCTATTGTTCCATGGGGTAACTCACAAGAATTTGTATCAAAGGACTCACTTTTATTTAGACAGGGTGGTTTTACTATTTCAATGATCAAAAAACGTTAGTAGCAGCAGCAGGAGAGTCAAACTTTATTACAATCGCCAGCCAGTATCTTTTAAAGCATCAGCTTTTAGTAGGCATAACTAGATCCTCAGCTAATAGACGTCAATGGCTGGCCCAAGCAAGATGCTGTGTGGTGGTGGGAACTTCTAGTGTACATTGTAAATAAACCACAGGTGACAGCAAGTTTAAGGGTCTGTGCATCTCTTATGGTCCAGAGGGAGACTGAAGAGAGGAGTGGTGAGTGGACACCATGTTATAGATATACACCAGCTGAGGATCTGATTCTTGATATGGATACTCTCTGTTTAGGATTACATCTGTCTGCCATAAGACAGAACCAACCCAAATGCTCAGTGATATTCTAGAGGTGGCTCTTGAAGATTTGCATGTGACTTATTAAATACTGCCTCCATAATAATGAAGGATTCAAGAGGAAATTGTCTACCTACAAAGGTGCTCATTCCTTGTATAAATACCACTACATTACTTCTGCCACAGATTACTTCTTCCTATAAAAATACTCCTGGGCAATCTAGTCCCGATTATTTTTTAAATTTCCCCAGACACCTTTACCCTCCCCAGATGCCTTTTCCTAATTGTATTAGTTCCTTTGATTTCAAATTACAGACATTGGCTACATTGTTGAGATAGTCTAGTGTTCAATTTGTCGGGAACACAATGTAAATCATTCCACTGAGTGCACTTTTGATGTTTGTTTGCCAGATGGTTATAATGATAAAATGGTTTGGTTTTAGTTTAGTGATGTAACTATTCTTTTGTCAATAGAAAAACAAATATGCAGGATCTCTGCTTCTTCCACTCTGAGTCTCTCCTTCCCCTTAATTTTATTACAAGCCAAGGGAGAAATATTTTTGAGAGCCCCTTGGTAAAATATTGGCATTTGGCAGCATGTGACTGCAGATGCTGGTGTCTTGAATTGTTAAGATTGCTTGGATAATTGCTCAGATTCACTTCTTTCAGGAAGTATTCTATACACTAACTAGACTGTTCAAGTTAAATGAAAATTAAGGTGGATGTGGCCCTTCTATAGGATTTTTAAGTACCTACTCACAAAGGCACTTAGTTGCAAAGGAAAAAGGGGATCTGACCATCCAAATGGTTAACATCTTTCTAATGTGGCTAGCGTTCTCCATATCATGCTTAATACAAATAAATCAGAGAGTAGCATCCAGAGTTCCAATCTAAACTAGACAAATCCTGACTGAGAAGCCCATGACACAGGTAACAGGGGAAGGGCATATAGGTGCTGTTGCACTCTCCTGATCTTGAGGCTACTCTATGTGGGGCTAGTTAGAGCAGACTGAAGGTTGCTGTAACCAGTGATATCTGCCTGCGACTCCACAGGGCTACTGCAATAGCCGGTGATCTCCAAGTCATAAGGAAGCTCTGGCTACAGCCCGTTCAACTGCAACTAGAACGGGAGTTAGTATCGGAGCTGTCAGGGCCACTCCTAGTTCAAATGGTGCCCCAGGCGAGGAGCGTCTTAGGCGCCCCCCTCTATTTGTTACACTTTTGAAGTCCTTGGTTTTTTGTTGCATTTGTAGCCCATTCCAGAAATTTGATGCATGATTTGCATGCCTGATTTATCCCTATCATATAAGATGATAAATTTGTTTGCTAGGCTCTGTAAATGTAGGAGATTCAAGAAAAATGTGTTTCTCAGAATATCTGGAAGTTTCTGTGAGAGTCTACGAAGGTCCAGAACATTCTAGGAGGTTCAATGGGAAATGAATCCACATATAGAATACATGAAAATTTTATTTCATATATTTAGTTTTCCCTTTTGTCACTAACAATAAAAATCACAACCTGAGCCTGGCACCCCCCCAATTCTGGCACCCCAGGCAGTTAGCTGGGTCGCCTGCCTCTAAATCCAGCCCTGGGAGCTGTTGCAGCAGCTCTGTGCCACCAGAGAATCATGCTATGCGGGGTAAATTCTGGAGAAGCAGTATGTGCCAAGGTTAGGACTGTTTTATGCCATGGAGTGGTGCAAAGCAACTGTAGTACAGCCAGGAGAGCTGTTCTTTTTCTCATTTGGATTCTTTGTCCATGTGAATTGTTGCTCAGAGAGAAGAAGGAAGTTTGCATGTCAGGAAAATTGCTTCCTATTGCAGCATGAACAACCCAACTGGTAGCAAATTGGCTGTTTGCCATTTAAAATTGAACAGCCAATGTTAAACTGTCAGTTATTTTGTGCTGCTTTAATGCTTCCAAGCCTCACATTGGAGTAAGAGTGTTCTCAGATCATAATCAGTTCAGGTTGGATAGAATGCGAATAGAAAGACAGGGAAGCGTGCCTGTTATAAAATATGTTTAATCTTCCATTGTAAGTAGCCAACTGGCAGCTGGTCAGCTATTCAGAGATTAAAGGTCTAGGGACACCTGAGTCAGGCGCATCCCCTCTCTAGTCTAAAAGGCCTGCACTCCTGTGCAATAGATTCATTGCTGTTAACAGTACAAGCTGCAAGCTGCCATTTTCAATTTAAATTATCCATTAGACAATCACTTAACTGATACTGATGGCCAGTCAGATTCATTGATTGGTACATCCTAAACATAATCTTGCTTCTGAAAAATAAGTCATGATGATATTTTAATTTTCAGTGAATAAGACAAACTGAAGACAGTGGAAAAATGCATTTTGTCTTTAATGAGTGATGGATCAGTCCACTAGTGTGCTTCCCATTCCGCCCCCTCAACTGTCTGCCCCATGTGTATTATTGCATTTAATAGCATTAGGGAAAAGACAAGAGAGTTTTTTGTTCTGGTTCTGTGTGTGTTGTCATTCAACAAACGACAAATCATCTCATGAGTCATGATTGATTTGCATGCAGCGATAGATTCAGCATTTTAAAAAATTCCAAAGGTGTAGCTGTGTTAGTCTAGGTCAGCAAAACAAACAAGGGGTGCATCTACACTTAGAAATTCAGTCGACTTAAGCTTGCTTAAATCGACTTAATTTAATCTGCGTCCACATTACATTTTCCTTAAGTCTACTTAAGCAGCTGCTTAAGTCGACTTAAGGAAAATTAAAGTTGACTTGCTTAAACCTCCTTTTAAGTCAACTTTTCTGGCTAAGTCGACTTTAGAAAGTCGACTTAGCCAGTGTGGATGTGGAGTAGCCCTAAGTCGACTTTAAGTCAATTTAGGGGGCTTTAGGGCTTTCCCACTGACCTCCTCTGCCCTGCCCACCCTGCTCCTATGCCCTGCCAGGTTCCCTGTCCCCCTTTGCCCCATTGTACCAAGGTACAATGGGGCAAAGGCTGAGCCCCCTGGCACTTGGCAAGGGGTGCCCCCCCGCCACCATGGACCCAGGTCCACCTAGCCGCTACAAGTTGACCTAGGTGTCCAGTGTGGACACTCTAGGTCAATTTGGCAGGGTCCCCTGTAAGTCGACTTAATTTTTGAATGTGGACATGCTAAGTCGACTTAAATTAACAAGTGTAGACATAGCCAAGGAGTCTTGGGGCACTTTTAAAGACTAACAAATTTATTTATCGCATGAGCTATGATGGGAGAAAATCCCACTTGGTCAGACGCTTTGAAGATGGGGAACTTTCATCTTCAAAGCATCTGACGAAGGGGGATTTTCTCCCATGAAAACTCATGCGATAAATAAATTTGTTAGTCTTTATAAGTGTCACAGGACTCCTTGTTTTTTTTTTCTAACAGTGTTTCTTTTCTTTATTGGCTTTACAAAGTGACTTGGAAGATTACTTTCTGCCTGGAGGAGACTGTTGCAGTAATATTTGTCTGGAAGAAAGAAGAATAAACAAGCTGTAGGAGAAACAAATGGAGAAAAAATAGATGCAAAAAGCAGAAATGGAGCATGATGTGATGGCATATGTGGTTAGAGGTATTTTATTCATTCACCAAATGTATTATAAGAGATAGTCCAACAACAACAATAAAGGCTGACAAAAACTGCCTTAGGTGGAATTAGTCATTACAAAATAATGTGAATAGTTGAACCATTTTGTCTGAATTTTTCCAAAAACTCATGCTAAGCCAAACATCCAACAGGGAAAATTTCTGCCAAAAAGGCAAAAGTTTGTTAAAGTTAAAGGCAACTTAAAACAGGGTCTTACTAGTAAGATTGCCTGATATTTTCCATTATAGGTGGTGCTACCTGCATATAAACAAATATATTAGTATTGGATGAAAACATTACTTAGCATTAGCTGGAAGAAGTTAGAACGGGTGAAGGAATCAACTATGTTTTACTAAGTTGAGCTTTTTCTCTTTGTTCACTGAACTGGGACTAGTACCTAGAAAAGTTTACTGGTCCTGAAAGTATTCATGATACACGGCCAGAGATTTCTACTACTGGGAGATTGTGAAATATATAACATACTTTAAAAAAAAATTCCCTATCATAAAATAGCCTAGATAATAAAGGAATACAAGCCAAAATAAGGAAAGAGCAGACTAAATAATATTTAAATAAGTTTTATGTATTCAAATTGTTAGAGCCTGTTGAAATTAATTCTGAGATACTTAAGAAACTAGCTGAAGCAATTTCAGAACCAGTAGTGATTATCTTCCAAAACTCATATATGATGTGAGATCCCAAAGGACTGTAGAACAGTAAACATAGTACCTGTCTTTAAATATGGGTACAAAGAAGATTTGGGGAGTTATAGACCAGTCAGTATAACTTTGACAGCCGGAAACATACAGGAAATAATTATTAATCGATCAACTTGTAAGCATCTGGAGGTTAGAAGGAATAGCCAGCATAGATCTGTCAAGAATAAAACATACCGAACAAACCTAATTACCTTCCTTGTCATATGTTCTGGCCTACTGGATGGGGGAAAGCAGTAGATGTGATATATCTTAATTTTAGTAAAGCCTTTGACACTGTCCCACATGATATGAAATTACTGTAAAGTGAGTGCATAGCTGGTTGAAATATCATACTCAAAGAGTACCGTATTTTTCGGACTATAAGACGCACTTTTTCCCCCCAAAAGTGGGGGGAAAATGAG